>JASDQU011178805.1:22801-49093 GCA_032191745.1 Picea mariana
CACGTCTTGGCCTTCTGAGAGTACCAGGAGATGCACTGGGGTAGGGCGCACTGATCTATCTAGAGATTAGGTCAATCTCGTCACTTATGGTGCCTCGATAAGAGGTTTAGTGTTTCTACAACTACTTCTGCTAGTAACCCTAGCTGCAGTGCTTTTGGAAATTGCTCCTGCTAGTAACCCTAGCGACAGTTCCTCAACGAGCTCAATGTCTAGCGGCTATGTTTTCCTTCCAACATTTTAGGTTGATTGAAGGGGTGTGGGCCCATAACTTGTTAGAATATATAATATGGTGTGCTCGTTTTACCATTGATGATACCTTTGTCACCCAACCATAGGCTGAAGCCTCCCTCCGAGCACCTTAACCTTGACTGAGAATTCCTCTGGAAGTAAACCCTAGGCTAGATAGCCAAACAAAGGGTAGCACACCTCTCTCCAAGAATGGTGCAACACAAAAGACTGATCAGATAGTCCCAAACCCTAGCCGAGAGATATTCAAGCCAATACTGAAAAACTTGTTGCTGCTGCAGCTGCAACAACAAATCTCCTCCAAACTTGCACACAAGACTGCAACTGCAGTGTGCACCAAACTGCAGAACTACAATTCTGAGATGCTACAAATGAGAACTGGCGCCCTGTATTTATAGTGTTTCTGCCAGTTTTGCTGGGGACGACTTCTCCTTCTGGATAAGTTTCTGTTCAGTATATTATTATTATTTCTAGCCGACTTATTCTCTTGGAGGCTAATAACCTAATATAAATTATCTTCTTGAGTCGGCAAGGCTTCTAGGGTTATTAGCCAACTCATTAGGGTTTCTCTTGCGTCTCGGAGTCTTCTATTCTCATCAGGTTCACACGTGGAGGTAAATACCTCCCGCAACTACCATAATATTAATAGTGCATAGTGTAGCATATTTTGAAGTCATCGAGATCGTGGATGATAGTCAACCATATCCAAAACTAGTGGGTTTATAATGGGTCTTTGAAAATCAAGCGATCATTAATCTGAAAAGGAGGGAAATGATATTTGAGGTATGGGACTTGAAGGTGATTGCACCATTGGATCCAACAGAAGGAAAGAGATATATAAAGCCAACAAAAGGGAACGAAATTGACAACTTGTATAATATGACTACGCAGATGGATGATTATGTTAACCCCATTGTATATGGTGTACTAAGTTGGATAAGAATTAGCTCGTGTGTATCAGATTCAGAGGAAGGTTTGGAACATGGAAACATATGATGCATGAAGTATCAACTAGACGATGTGCACGCATAACTCAATCATCACGCTGTATTGGAACGAAGTTATGTAATCCACCCAAGTATGATGGATTGATTGATATAGGATCTTTTGTAAAGGCGTTTGAGTTGAAGGTACCTGAACAAAAAATACTATTGGTGCTAGATGTTGTCTTAAAGGCCACTCCAACTAGATGGTGGGATACACACAAAGAGGAAATAGAATATTTGAAACAATGTAGAATACTAATGCATGTGATATTTGGTACCGAGGTAGAGAATATTGCATAGAAGTATACATGGATAAGTGACCTGACATATCATATTTTACAGTGTAGAAACATATGGGGATTGATACCAAAGAAGGAATGGACGCACATGTTTATACATACACTAGATACAATTCCTAAGAATTGGTACCTAGAGCTGGAAATGCGTAGAGAAACAATAAACTTGGAAAAGATGACTCAGAGGTTCAAGGTAAAATTTACTTTCAAACATGAATCTCCATTAGTGGATGCATCCCTATAGGTCATTTGAACCAATATATTTTCAAAAGAAGGGCCGATGGAAGTAGTTCTTGTGTGTGCTGCGCACATATTTTCTATGACTTTCCATGAATGCCTGGAGTGCTATAATGTTGTGAAAGAAGAACACGATGAGGAAGATCTAAGGAACATGAAAGTACCTGGAACTAAGGGGGAATGCACAATAGAAGTTCCAGATCTTGAATCTGCTACGTATACACAACCAATATAGAAACGAAAGGTGAATATCGAGACAAAGGAAAACCCAAAGTTTACATAGATAAGCGATTATTGGAATGATGAAATTATGGAGAAGATTGGAAATTTATTACACGAGTATTGGGATCTATTCCCAACTACATTCTCAGAGATGAAGGGGATAGCGAGTGATTTAGGAGAAATGAAGATCCATTTGAAACCCTGTGCTAAGCCAGTGAGACAGAGACCATATAGGTCAAATCCAAAGTATAAAGAGAATGTGAAAGCATAGATAAACCGAATGATGGAAGCAAGAATCATTGAACTAGTGGTGGAATCAGAATGGATAAGTTGAATGGTGGTATAGGATAAGAAAACAAGAGGAATCAATATTTTTGTAAACTCGAGGAAGTTAAATGATGCATGTCTACATGATCCATTTCCAACACCTTTCATAGATGAAGTGCTAGATAATGTAGGAGGGAAATATACCTATTATTTTACATATGGATTCTCAGGATATCACCAGATAATGATTGCGTAGGAAGACATAAATAAAACTACTTTTTCAACAGAGTGGGGAAGTTATCAGTACATAGTGATGCCCTTTGGACTGAAAAATGAACCTGCAATTTTTTCAAGAGTTGTGGTTGCAACTTTTAAGGAATTTATTCATAAGTTCCTTGAAGTGTACTTAGACGATCAGATTATGTTTAGTCTATTGAAATATCACATAGAAACACTCAGGATAATGTTGGATAGGTGTAGACAATGTCATATTTCACTGAACTTGAATAAATTTATTTTCTGTGTGCCTTTTGGAATTTTGTTGGGCCATATGGTATGTAAGAAAGGCTTATTAGTGGATCCTTCCAAGATTGCATTTATTTTGGACTTACAACCACCCACATCAGTCAGAAATTTGAGAGCAACCCTCGATAATGTATGATATTACAGGAAGTTCATTAAGGGTTATGCACAAATTACAACACCTATGGAGAAGCTATTGAAGAAGGAAGCTAAGTTCCAGTGGAATGCAGATTGTCAGAAGGGTTTGGATATATTGAAGCATAAATTAGTGATTGTGCCGATTTTGATCTTCCCAGATTGGAAGAAGGAATTCCATGTCTATGTGGATGCGTCGTCCATATCTTTGGGTGCAATACTGTATCAACTAGGGGAATGAGACATATACCACCTAATTTATTTTGCAAGCAGAAAACTGTCAATAACAACAAATAATTACACTACCACAGAATGAGAAGGATTGAAAATGGTATGTGCGCTACAAAATTTTAGACATTACTTCTTGGGTTCTCACTTTAAGATGTATACAAACCATTTTGCACTAAGATACTTAGTGAACAAGCTAGTGTTTGGGGGAAGAATATGTAGATGGTTGCTGTTGTTCTAGGAATATGATTTTGAGGTTGTTGTGAAACTAGGGAAGTTGAATGAAAGACTAGATCACTTATTGCGCATACTCTCAAGAGAATATGTAGGAAATCTAGATGACAACTTACCAGATGCACACTTATTTGCAGTTAAAATGGTGGATGACTACTTCACAGACATTCTGCAATTTTTAAGTACATGAATGGCCCCAACAAACATCACAATTATGCAAAAGATAAAACTAGTGGCTAAAGAAACATACTATTAGTTAATAGAGACACAAATATACGTGGTTCACCTAGTGTGGGCTACGTCCACCAGAGAAATTGTGAGGTCCTTCCTTTATTATTATTCAACAAATGAAGGGATACAACCTACATCACACCCGCTGTAAGTTCCTCATCTTTCTCTCATAGTCTCCTCACTCAAAATACAATATTCATAATGATACATAGCCACAATACATTTCCCTCATAAAAGAGGGTTGCCTTCTAGGGAAAAAAACCCTAACATAACTTCTACCATCAGATTTGCGACCTTATAATGAATGGTCCAGATTTACTATGAAATTACAATATACATTTACAAGGAAAATTTTCCTTCGGGGGCTTCCCCGGCGGGGGCCCGCTTGCCCCTGGACCCTGCAGGGGGGTAACCCCCCCTGCACTCCCCCGTGTGGAGGAGTGTACATTATTCTGGGGTGTAAAGTCTTTATGGGGTATAAACACAGCTGAAAAACAAAGACCTTTGAATTAGGAGGATAATCAGGTTCCACAACCAACACACATGACTTTAAGAAAAAAGTTGATAGGACATACACCTTTTAGGTTGGTATATGGGAAATAAGCAATAATGCTAATGGATTTTATTGTGCCTAGCCTTCGCGTTGCAATGATTACTGACATTTCAGGTTTTGGCATAGTAGAGGAGATATTATCACAGTTGGTACAACTCAAGGAGGATCAATTTGTTACAAGTTTCCACCAACAAGTTTAGAAGGAAAGGGAAAAGGCATGGCATGATAGAAATATTAAACATAAAAATTTCAAGTAGGGGACTCAGTACTACTATATGAAAATAAGTTTATGCAAGATATAGGAAAGTTTCAAATGCATTGGTTAGGATCATATGTGATTTAACATGTGACGAAGGCATGTGCTGCACAGTTGGAAACACTGAATGGAGAAGACCTGGGAGGCATGATGAATGGAAGTCAACTGAAACTTTATAGAGACGACCGACTGTCTACGCATTAATATGAACTACACAAGAACACATGTATCATAGTAGTTATACTATAGTAGGGAGGTAAAACATAGAAAAACAAACAAAAAGTATAAAAATAAGAAAACAAATAAAAAGTGGAAAAACAAGAAGAAATAAAAAGGTAGACATGAAGAAGTATGGGAAATAAAGAAACAAGACCCATGAAAAAAAAGGGAGTATCACACGTATAACGTAAACAATGAAAAGGTAGTTAAGTGTGCGAAAAATTCAAGCATAGAAAATGACCGTTAAGGGAATTAAAGCACGAAAATGACAGTTAAAAAGTAGTAATGATGAAATGTCCTGAAGACACATAGTCATAAATAGAAGGAATCACCGAGGATTAGGATAGACGGGAAGATCAAAGGAAGAATACAATGAAGGATTTGGCATTAATGCCACAGTAAGGAAAGTATTGATTACAGACTCTGAACGGATTCGATAGTTAAGTTGAGTGTGAAAGCAATTAGACATCTGTTGAAGGGTTATTAAAGCGCATAAGGGCCCAAGATGGAAAGGTTATTTGAGTTTGATAAGAGTTTTGGGCATACAAAACATATCGGAGATGAACTAGAGATGAACCATAACCGACACAAAGCAGTTAAAGAAATCATTTGTAGAGAATAATTTCACCACCAAAAGTTGGGGCACCCACAACGGCAACACACAAGCAAACAAAACATCCATCGGTTGCACCAGTGTTCGTGGAAACACTCGGAGCTTCGACCTCACAGCTGAGATTTCATAGGGACTACATACCACCAAGAAAGGACACCAAGCCATAGGTTAGAGTACCTACAGATGAAATGTACTCACTGGTCACGACAAAAATACCACCTGGTGTCATTGTCGAAGGGGACATGCTATGAAAGGTCGTTGCTTTGAAGTTTGCAGACCACGACATAACAAATGTATAGACGTTTCTTCAGTTGGCATAGAGAAATATTTGTGTGCCAAAATCATACCAGGGACAGGTAAAATCCTGCTTGAATCACAAAGTTGGGTGATAGGACTAGATAAATCAAGAATATTGAATCTACTGGATATCCCACATTTTGGCAGAGGCCAGGAAGTAAACACATGCGTCAAAGTGTTACTGAGATGCGTCCATGGAATTTTTTTTTGGATAGATCCACCAGTATATATTGATACACAACTAATTGCATGGATAACAGGCTTGCCTAAAGGAGGAGAGGACTCGACAAAATTATTCAAAAACAAGGCGGGGGAGAAAACACTATCATAAACTGTTAATGATAGGTTCCACACCTTCATAGGGAAGCGAGGGTTGAATGTTGCAAATATAAGTGATGATGTTGTGCGATTTGTGACTAGGTATTGGCGTGAAAATTACTAAGGAAACACTGTAAGGATGAGGTTTCAGTTGCAGTGATCGCAACTGCGACAAAGTGCATAGAGGGGGTCAAAATGAATTGAGCCACATTTGTGGTAAATCAGTTTTTGTTAGATTGTCAATAATCCCAAGATAAAGGCACAAAATTTCATTATGCCTAGCTTCTCATACTAATCTTACTGGTTGGCTAGAAGGAGCTTGGCGATTGCCAATTTTTGAAAAAATCAAGCAGAGATAGTGTAGCTGGGTGATATGCGAACCTATGGCATACCAAAAATAGGAGGAGACAACTAGATGGTAATTCCACATTCTATGTTTATCTTGAAGAAATTAGACATATCATAACGCATCGACCATGCATCACTGCACATACTATAGAGACTTACCGGGAGATTGCGCACTTTAAATATGGGATGCACCACATAAACATCCATGCGAAAAGAGACCTTATGTGCCAGTGGCTGCCAACGCGTTACAAGTTGACAACAAATGATGTATACCTGATTTCTAATGAATGGGAGGAAGAGTGGAAAGTTCTAGGGGAACAAACAGAGCACCCCGACGAAGAATAAGAACAAGACAATAAAGAGGAAGCATTAACCGAGGGAGAAGGCAATGGGAAACATAATGGTGCAGGGAATACGCTGAAGACAATACCATCAACAAAATACACACAAAAATAGTCCCAAGAGCAGGGGTCAAACAAAAAGACAAGGGAAAGGGACCAACCGTAGCTGTGCGCAAAAATATTAAAGCCGACAAAGTATTGTCTATATATACTCTGATAGACGATGACATGGATAGAATCGACTACCAAGTGTGGGATTCCGCAGAGGAGGAAATTTAATAAGCGTCATGGAAATAAGATGAAATGCACCAGCAGGTGAAGGTCCAATTGACGATGATACAAAAAATATTGGAGATAGTGAGGATAAAACTAGAGAGATGATCAGGTGAAGGACCGTCAATGATCCTGATTGAGTAAGCAGGGACTACCACTTCACTTATGTCAGAGTTAGCAACTGGGCACAAAGTGTTGAAGATCGTGTCAGATGAAGTTGAGTTCCCTACGTAAGAACTGCAAGAGAAGGTGAGAGTGCTAAGTCATATGAATTTAGTTGTTTCTCGAATTCCCACAACAATACTACATAGCTTGCAAGATGGTATTATGTAGAAGATAAGGTTCCACATAGAGTTAGTGTGTAGAGAGTTGACCAAGGTGACATACGAGAAGGAAAAAATGTAGCAAAAGTATACAACTTCTATGCAGGAGAAGAGAGAGGTTGAAGAAAAAATTGAAAGAACGCTGAAGGAGAAGAGCGAGGCCAAGGAAAAGGTCGAGAAAGCACTAAAAGAGAAGGACAAGGCTGAGTAAATGGTACAATGGATACAAATGACCGTCCGGAATATCTATAAGGAGATCCCAAATGTACCAATGGTGGTAGAGGCCACAATGGAAGAACAAGTATCAAGAATCGGTGAAGTCAATAAAGGATTCCACACCAAGATTGAAGACTTGGAATCACACACCATGCCAAGGAACTCTCCTGAGGAAAAGGAGCAAAGGGAAAGGACGACAAAAATCTCAGTGGAAAATATTAAGAGTCTAGACCAGGAGTGTGTGAGTTTGTGCGGCGAGAGTACAAATATTTGGACACAACTCACGATGAATCCAAAGATGAAGGAGATAGAGGATAGAATAAGAAGTGCCCAAAAAACCAATGAAAACCAATGAAAGCATGAACACTTTACCGCTTATTGAACAGATGAAAACCATCCTTTCAAATAGACATATATACAATGAATTAGAGAATTTGTAGGCAAAGTAGATGAATATTGCGCATAAATTGGAACATATGCAGAAAGAAGCACTTGGGGTAATAAGAGAATTAGCCACTACGTAGGGAATGGAAAAGAAAGCAACACACGACACTAAGGAGAAACTAATGAATCTGAATGCACATATCGTAGAGGAAATTTTGAGAAAATAAGTGGGAGTAATAAAAGAAGTTGCGACAATGAGGGAAACCCTCCAAACGTTCATGGAGGCATGGAGGAGCATGACACAAAAGGCATGAGTGGATCGGGATGAGCCACATGTGAGTGTTGGAGGCTAGTTCGATAGACCTTTTGGATACATTTTTGAGGAAAATCCTAAGTATGGAGGAGGTGCACAACAGGAGAAGAAATAAGAGAATGTAGAAGTAGAGTGCACAGTAAAGGAACATTCAGGATTGGAGTGTGCAGTAAAAACATACTTGGCGGAGAATAAAGCAAGAAAATAAAGAGAGAGAATAAAGAAGAAAGATAAAGAAGACAAAAAGGAAGGACAATAGTTCGACATGCAAAAGCAGAGAGACGTGCAAACGCAGGAAGAACAATATCCTGGAATGCAAAAGCAACATGTAGACGCACAAGTAAGAAAAACACACCCGAACAATGAGTCAACATGATTTTTAATGAGTCATAATGAGTTGTAATAGGGTTTAGGGATAAGCAAGTAGGGTTTTGAGTCCTAGATTCCATGCATAAATATGTAATGGGTTGGGAAGAAATGAGTTATGTTCTGTTTGTAGTTGTTGGTTGTTCAAGGTTGTTATTGATTAATTGTTTGTTGTTTAGGTTTCAGTAGGTGATGAGTTGAGAATGCGAGTCTATGTCTGAGTGGGGAAGGAGAGTTTCCAAGAGAGGCTTGCACTGCAAAGCGACTAGCCAGGGTGGGGATTGATAACATGATGAATCTATTGTAGCGTAGTGCAAAATCCTGGAAATATTACAAAAAGAATAATAAAGAATCCAACCATTATGGATGTATCCCAAGGATTGGGTGAACCATGTTAACTTTGTGTCTCTATGTGTGTGATTCATGTGATTGTTTATGAATAGTGGGTTCATGCATGTTAGACTAGATTTGTTTACTGTATGATTACTTTGAAATAGTTATGGATGTTATGGTGAATCGTTTAAGTTGAAATATGCATCACAATGGTACTACATACAAGAAATTACTAAGTAACCAAGGAATAACAAACATAGGATAATGAACATAGAGTAGATAAGTAAGAATGAATAAGATGATTGCCTCCCATCCCCTCATTCTTGCATAAAATTGGTTTTTGCAGCCCCAATAGATTCCTTGGGTGAGACTTCACTTGCATGCAGGTGATGCCGAAAGGGCCAGTATCTGAAGGGTTTTGTTGGTTAGATAACTTGAACTTAGGGTCTTACAACCGCACACCAACAAGTCCTTAGTCAGAATGGGAATGTGGTGTGCTACGAATAAGGGAAGTTAAATGAGCATGAAAGGAATTATGCTACTCATGATTTATAATTGGCATCCATAGTGCATGCCTTGAAGATTTGGAAGCACTACCTCACGGGGAAAATGTTTGAGTTGAGGACAAACCATAGTGGTCTGAAATATTTGTTTGGACAACCAAATTTGAATGCTAGGCAAAACATGTGGTTAGAATTCCTCAGAGAGTATGATTTTGATATAAAGCATATCAAGGGTAAAGGGAATAAGGTGATTGATGCACTCAATATGAGAGTGCATGAGATGAATGGTACAACCATTAGCATGTAAAAATAATATTTTAAAGAAAGAATGTTAGAGGCTGCAAAATTAGATCAACATTATGTGGAAATAAAGACAAAGCTACAACACGGTATTTTGCAACAGAAAATTGAAGATTTTGAGTTAAAAGAGAATGAAATCCTCATGCATAGGGGTGGAGTTTATGTACCATATTCACAGGATTTTAAAAATATGCTATTAAAATAAATGCATGATGTGCCTTATGCTAGGCACCCAAACTACCAAAAGACAATTGCTGTCATCAAGAGTCAATATTATTGGCCAGGTATCAAGAAAGAAGTAGCTGATTTTATTGTCAAGTGTTTGGAATGTCAGAAGGTAAAGAATGAGCATAGACACCCAACTAGCTTGCTACAATCATTTCCCATCCCTGAGTGGAAATGGGAAGTTATACAATGGATTTTATCACGAAGCTGCCTAGAACTACCAAGAAACATGATTCTATCATGGTAGTAGTAGAAAAGCTTCCTAAAGTTTCCCATTTTATTCCAGTAAAATTGGCGCACAAGAAAACTAACATTGTTGATATTTGTATGGGGGAATTTTCCAGGCTTCATGGTGTACCTAAGACAATTGTGTCTGACAAAGATCCCAAGTTCACATCAAATTTTTGGAAGGGATTATTTAAAGGATTTGGAAAAAATCCGAATTTAGCACAACCTACCATCCGGAGTTAGATGGGAAAACAAAAAGGGTAAATCAAGTGATAGAAGATATGCTAAGAATGTATGTGAGGGACAAACCGACGCAGTGGGAAAAATATTTGTTGGCTCAAAAGTGTTCATACTAGGGTCCTCTTACAGTTACCAACAAAAAATACCAAAGTAGTCTAGAGCGTTGACATTTTCATCTTCTCGGGAGGAAAGAAGTCTCTCCCAAAGAACAATCGAGACAAGAAAGAGAGGGAAGGGTAAGGAGAATAGTTATACATACCTCTGAGTTGTCAATATTCATATTATTCTTGCACAATATAGATTAAACCTGTAGCAGTTCTGAACGTTTCCTAACTAAGAATAAAGAAAACAAAGGTGTGTTTCCATTCATAAGGAAGCTATAACCAATTAAGAATATCAGACATAAAGATAGTACAAATCAAAATTCAATACATTCATAAGACTAAATACACAGGATATATATTCAAAATTTGGACCTCCAACTATATTAACATGTTAGGTTCTTTTCAAAGCTCGATTCTCATACACAAGTAATCAGAGAATGCTCCTCATCAAATATGAGACAAAGTTACAGTCTTTTTCTTTGTGATAATGATGTATATGGATGTTAGATCTGACTTATATGAATGTTATTAGTGCCCGAATCTATTAGATATAACCTACTTCTATATGATAAGTGCTTAGATACATCAGATCTGTATGAATGATGCGATGCTCTATTTTATCTGCGAAGTATATAGTGGTTGAATATTGATGAACCGTCGGTGCTAAGTACTCTGTTAAGTATTAAAATCACAGATCTATGTCCTATCTAAGGTTGCATACACCTGAGTCCTACAACCACCCTTGCCTCTACCTCAGGTGAGACTTCATCTGCTTCACAAGTGTTGTAGAAAGGGCCGATAGTTAGGGTTTTGTTGGTGCACTGTTGTAGCGTTGAACCCTGGGTCTGCCCCTGTGCCAACAAATGGTTCTGTTGTCGGGACCTGAAACTGTGATTGATGGGAACTAAGGAAGAAGAAGCTTTGTGCAAAGATCCGACCTGAAACTGTGATTGTTGGGAACTGAGAAAGAAGAAGCTTTGTGCAAAGATCCATCCTAAAACTGTGAAATCTCTATGCATATATCTGTCGTTCTAGTGCACAATATTTTACTTGATTTATAAAGCTCTGTGCTAAAGAAATAAGCCCAATCTGAAGAAAAGAGGTAAGATCTGCAAGCTCCGTGCTCTGATAAAGGTAAGAATAATGAAAAGTTCTAGATCTGGAATCTTTGTGCTTTGTAGAAGTAAGATAAGTGGAAATTTTTGTTTCTAAAGTATGGATCTAGGTATGTTTGATAATATTTGTCCTAGCTTGAAAACTAGGGCACTGATAAATGAAAGAAGGTTTGATATGAGTAGAGCTAATAAGAATAGTGAAAGATATGTTATACCTATGCATAGAAAGAATGTTTTGACTAACCAATGGATGCAGGATCCTAGAAAGAAATTTTTGCAGGTTAGCTACCATGATCCTAGCACACAGTACATGAAAGGGTGGGGATCATTACAAAGAGAGTATTAAACCTTTTCTAAAGTTGCAGAAAACTGAGACATCTTGCTAAAGAGTGCCTTGGGAGAAGACCTAGTTGTCTTTTCTGCAAAGCTATGGACCATGAAGTATTAGATTGCCCTAGAATGATTTCTAAGCTTGAAGAAATGAACATGAGACAAGAAAACACTAAGGCAGATCCAGAAACCATGAATATGGAAGAACCCCAAAAAGAATCAGAGAAAGTATTACTACAGATGAAAGAAACCATGAATGATCATCGACATGTCAGTTTATCAGAGGTCTTCAAAGAAAAGGAATGCCTTGAAGCAAGAATAGGAGACTTCGACATTGACTGTGTTCTGGATGAGGAAACAAAGGTGAATTTCATGACGGAAAGAACTTGGGAAGCTATAGGAAGGATTGATATGACTCCTTCATTGAGAGGAATAGGACTATTCAAAGGAAATATGATAAACCTATGTGGAAAGCTCACCCAGATTTCTATGAATGCCAATGGAACTTTGACAGAGGAAGATTTTGAGATTGTTAAATTTATTGAGAACATCGCCCCATTTACCATGTTACTAGGAAAACCTTGGATTGAAATAAATCAGGCCAGAAGGAAGGAAGAAGAAGAACTTTTAGAGAAGAAGAGCAAGAGTTAAAATATTTCATGACTAGAAGGATCACACACTTGATCGAAGAACAAAAGAACAGATCGAAGCTATTTAACACCAGAAACCTGGATATAGAAGTTGCAAGAACACTAGAAGACCCACAAAAGATTGAAGTACCTATTCCAAATAAAGAAGAAGTATCACCCTCGACTCTTAGGAAAAAATCTTAACAACATGAAGTAACTATGCCAAAAGAAGATAAGAATCATAATGGAAAAAGGCATACCGAGATGAATCTCACTAGAAAGAAAGCTAGAAAACTAAGTAAGAAGATAGCTAAGATCGACAAGTTACAGAAGGTTCCAGAGGGAACTTCGCAAAAGGAAAATTTGCAAAATTGGAGCTTCGCCGGGATAACAGAGCAGCATCACATGGCACTTCGCCATGGCAAAGAAATATAGTCGTTGGGACCAATATAACCATTCGGCCGACCCCCCGAACGGGTAGAAAGTAATTTATGGTTCACCACCAGACCATTAGACCGTGCCATAATGGATAGAACAGAGTTAATGAAGGCTTCTCAACTGTTTCAAGCAATCCGTTGCCAATTTATCTATTTATCTCGTTGCACAATGCATCGAGAACACTTTTGATAAATGTGAATCTAAGCTCACAGACTTGTTGATTTTACACAGTGATCATTGCGCTATAATTGCCTTCTATCCTATTGTAGTGTGTAAGTTACTCCTCGAACCCAAAGATTTCCAACCCCGAGCGTGTATGTCGGACGAGTTCAACGCTGTAGAGAGAGTCGTCGAAGAATTTCTGATCGACCTCATGACTGAAAGAGTCATGTCGATGTCTACAGGTGTACAAGCATCATCTACGAGATGACTTCAAGCCTCTCTTTCGACTACTCGCGGATCGGGGCCATCTTGACCATCAATAAAGAAGAGAACCAAGCATAAAGACGACTTAGAAAACATGAAGTTGATTCCATCCATATTGCTCGATTACATCTCGCCTCTGGCTGGCATGGTGAATGATGATAGTGTTCTAAGAGACTTCAAGTACAATATGGTCACTGCATACCTCTTGAAGGGGATACGCACAGTTCGAACAGAGAAGGACAAGATCACATTGTTGAAGTTCAATGACTTCAACCTCAGAGATTGAAAGATCTATGGCATGATTGCCCCATACAAGTACCTAACTAGAACAAAAGGTAAGAACTCAAAGATCATCCCTTAGTCATGGATGATGAACCTCACGTAGTCCACCCTGCTAAATGTTATGAAGATCCCACACTTCGAATGACACCAAGAAGTCAATGCATGTGTCAAGATTCTATTGTCATGTTACCATGGTGGCTGCTTATGGCTAGACTGCCACATTACAATTGATCCAACACTGATCCAAAAGATCACATGACTGAGTATGCAAGGACCTGACCCACAGGAATTTTATCCAGGAAAGTTCGCAGATTGCGCACTAGCACAGAAAATCAAGGATACATATGGCGACATTGAGAAGGGAACAAGAGTCTACAAGGTAGCTTCCATCCAGACTGGCGCAATGCGCCTAGCATGTTAATTGATAGCTGGAAAATTAGTAAGGAAGAACCAACCTACGCAGATCACCATCTTTGTCGTTGACCTCGCAGGGAAGTGCGCGGAAGGCCTACAGATGAACTGGGCGAAGTACCTAGTTAACCAGTTGGAACTAGATTGCCGAGAAGCACATGATTAGGGTTATGAATTTCATTTCAGCTGGCTCCTGGTCCTCATTGCATTTGTTGCCTAGGAGATGTTGGAAGGAGTGACCTTCCCTGACATAGAGCCATTCGAACCACTTGCCGCGAAGTTCACTACCTTATGGTATTCAATTGACATGAACAAACAATGGTAGTCGAATGCTATGTTTCATACATACTACCTCTAGCTAAAGTGAGCCATCGAAGACGAGCCTTGCATGACTCCAAAAAACCTACAAAGGTTTCAACCACCAATGAAGTTCAGTGTAGATAGGCACTTTATCTACATTACAACGTGGATGGATGAACACCAAGAGAAGCTCCCGTCATATTAAAAACTCACAAAAGAAGACCTTGAGGAGATCACCAAGGAATGGTCCATTGACCTCCTTATCCCTACCAACCCCACAAAGATATCTGATATTGGTAGCCCAGAGGACACTCATAAAGAACAGAATACACCTGGAACCAATATATAGGAGAAGATTGAGGAGGTCCAAAACTTAAGCAACACCTCAAGGAAGACTTCTTCCATGTCACCTGACCGAGGGGGTGGTGACAAAGTAGAAGCTGAACAGAGACCAGGTGAAGTAAGACTGCCCAGAGATGAGGTTGACCCTTTGAAGAAGAGGAAGGTTTACCCCTCAAAACCTTCTTCCTGAAAAAAATTGAAAGCCTCTATGACCAAGATGCAGATTGTCCTCACCTCCGATGACTTTGACTTCATCATAGCAGCCCTAAATGATGCTTCACTGGAGATAGCAGAGAAACAGGAGTGAAGCAGGAGGAGATGTATGATAGGATTGAATTCAAACTCCGAGGGGTATAGTAGGCCCTTCAGTCTAGTCACGTAGTCTCCACTACACCTCTGCCATCGGGAGAACCAGAGTTGGGAGATGAGCCAACCCAACTCCACAGACTAGCTGAGACAGTTGAAGATTGCCTTCGACGAGCACAAGAGGAAACAGAACAAGCCACCCAGTGTTTGAAACAAGTGCAAGGAGTACTTGTAGAACAACGCCGAGCAACAAAACAGGAAAAGATTGCTCTCCAAGCAAATTTTGATGAAGAAAAAGCACAACTAAAACAAGAAAAAGAACAATTGCTCATAGAGCAACTCAAAGTGAAAGAGGCAGCCAGCAGAGCACTTCGTTCTGTGACAGTCGTAGAAATAAAGATAGAGGATCAAGTCATGCAACAAGTAGAGAATCTCATAGAAGTTATCCAACAACTACAGTAACACATAGCAGACTTAGAGCTCCACGCAGACCCCACAGGATGTAAGGGATCAAAGAGAAGAAACTTCTCGAAGCGCAGTCGAGAGAATAAAATACCTTGATATGGAATGTAAGAAACTTATTGATCGTAGTGTCCAGACCTATGAAAAACTCACTGAGAATCCAGAACTGAAGGCACTAGAGTCACAACTCCAAGAGGCGAAGTATCAAGCCGAAACAATACAAGCGCAGCTGAAGCCCCTATCAGTTGTGGAAAGAATGAAGCGATCCCAAGAGTAGCACACTGCCCAACAATAGATCCATACTATCCAGAGGAGAGTTATGGAAGTAACTCAGAGGCTCCAACCTATACAAGATAAGGCTTATCAACTGTTCACAGAGGTCGAAGGCCAAGAAGCAGAACTAGAGCAGGTTGTCACTACAGTTGAACAACGCCTGGAGGGACCTGTCAATGAAACAGTCATCCAAGAGTTCATTGAACAGGAGGCCAAGGCACAACAAGTCAAATAAGCTCGAGCTACACTCGAGGATTTTGAAGTAGAACTACCCAGATCAGAGTGACTCGAGACGAGTCATAGGTGAGTGTTGGGGGCCTGTCGTCCCTTGACCAAGTTTGGGAGATCCTTGGTCAAGTTTGACCTATTTTGGGACTTCGACATCTTGTTGAAGGAGGAGCATAAGGTGAAGAATAGATCATGGGATATCACCCCCTTTTTGGGTCCTTTTTTGGATTTGGAATTATGTAACGGGTATGGGATGTCGGCCCATGGGTTTACCCATGTTTAGGCCTATTTTGTAAAGTATAAATAGATGCCAAGGTGATGTAGTGAATATAGATATAGAGAGTTACGAATGGCTAAGTGATAGATCTATGTGATTGAAGGACTATAAGTGCTCTGTGCATACTGTGTGAGACTTGCAGAGCTAAGTTCAAGTCATTGTAAGAGGCTTTAGAAGGCTGTGCGCTTAGATCTACTCGGGGAAGGAGGATCTAGCGAGCTGCACAGATCTCCTGTCCTATGTGGAGTAGGGTTTTGAGGCTCTATTCATGTAACCTATTGAAGAAGATAATAAATAAGAAGAGTTGGTGGACGTAGCCCTAGGGTGGGGGTGAACCATGTATATGCTATGTTGCTCTACTTTGTGCAATGTCTTGATGTGTTTATGTCTATATTTGCTAATTTATTTGATATAGATTGATAAATCTATTATTCTTTGTGCTAATGATGTATATGGATGTTAGATCTAACTTATATGAATGTGGTTAGTGCCCAAATATGTTCGATCTAACCTACTTCTCTACGATAAGTTCTTAGATACATCAGATCTGGATGAATGATGTGATGATCTGCTTTATTTGCGAAGTATATAGTGTTTGAATATTGATGAACTGTCGGTGCTAAGTTGTCTATTAAGTATTACAATCATAGATCTGTGTCCTAGCTAAGGTTGTAAACATCTGAGTCCTGCAACCACCCTTGCCTCTACCTTGGGTGAGACTTCATCTACTTCGCAGGTGTTGCTAAAAGGGATGGTAGTTAGGGTTTTGTTGGTGTGCTGTTGTAGCGTTGAACCCTGGGTATGCCCCTGTGCCAAAATTGTTTTCCCTTTCCTTCTGGTTCTAGGTTGCTTCCATGTCCAACTTGGGCCATTTCTACTTTATCTTCTTCAAATGAAGGGCCCAAATCGGGTACTAGTTCAAGGGATATCTTCCTGACATCTTGGAAGTTGTCCAATTTGTCCTACCACTTCTTGGAAAGTAGTGAAGCTTCAACAACAAACTGCTGGGTGGCATTTGTGATGCACTCTTTTGGCTTGGATGTAATTAAATAGTTCCATTCTGAATCAACTATGGTGTCCAATTGATGCATCTGTAGGTAATCTATCTGGACTACAGGTTGAAACTCTCGTAGTTCTTTCTTAGCCACAGTTTGAGCTTCATATAGTGCATTAAGATAATTGTCTGCCTCTTGGATCTTATCAAATTTATCTTGCTGTTCCAGCAGATCCAGGGTGTTGGTTGCTTCTTCGTTGAGCGATTGGATCTTCACATGCAAGTCCTCCAATGTTTGGTTGTACCTTGAAATGATTCCCATCCAATCGCTAATCTCTCTGAAGATTTTTTTGCATTTTGTAGTCCTTTTATGCAAGGTTTCTCTTGCATTGTTTCCTTCCAAAACGATTTTCTCTTGTAGCTTCCTAGGTTGTAGTTCAGATTCTCTCTTACTGTCCCACAAATGTGCTTTGATATTTTCTTCCCTTTCTACCAGTTTTGACCAGGCTACCTGAAGTAATTCGATTTGCTCCGTAGGCTCGCTTGTTGTGTTGGATTCTCGCAGCTAAGGCATTGTCTTCCTGACCGTTGTCCAGGCCTCTGTGAATTTTTCCTTTACCTTTTCTATCTTTTGTTCTACCTGAATCTTTGAATATTTCTCCTGCGTTTGTGGTTCTTTCACAAGGATTCCTTTTTATTTCCAGAACTTGACTTCTCATTCGGCTTTGTGGATCCTCTGCTCCAATTTCTCAGTCAAGGCTCTGATTATTCCCACCAGCTGTGCTGTCGACAACTGAATGAGATCACCCGATGAAGGAGTGACATCCAGGGGTAATCATACTTGTAGTGGTATTCCACTAGCCATCAAATGTTCAAATGGTGTCTCGATCTCTTCTTCCCTTGGGGATGGACCTTGCATTTGATGCACAAGTCTAGTCTTCAGAGCCGTTGGAAGTAGAGGGAAAACTTCTGTCTTGGCTAGGAAAAGCTTCAACAGTTCTGTGCATCGCTATGGATCATGGAGTATTGGCTCTAGTTTTTATTTCAAGGATGTTGCACTTTTCCCTGATGTGGTTTGGGGTTCTTTTTGAACCGTCTGTGATCCTGCCCCTGTTTGTAACGAAACTTCTATATTTTTTCTCCTGATGATGGGAATATAAACATTAACTATTGAGAGAGGACTCTGGGTTCCTGGAAATTGTGGTATTGGATCAAGTGGTGGAATTTTTTATTTCTGACTCTCCATTGATGGCAGAGTGCCCAGAATGGTTACTGATGGAGTGACTGTTTGGATCAATACTTCGGTGGTCAGGGTAGCTAGTTCTTCTACCTTCTTAGAAGGGTCGGGGAGATCCAACTACACAGGCTCGAGCGAAGTGGGTTGGGATGGAATGGTGGTGTCTTGTGATGGAAATGGGGCTTGCTTAGTGATGATGGTTGTGTAGGAAGTGGTGTCTGGATCGAGATAATATGTGATATTAATCACAGTCTGGGAAGCTCGAGAGAATATTGTCGTACGAGGTACAACCGAGGATATTGGCTGTGGGTTCAAGACCTTCACAGGAGAAGTACCTATCTGGGGTTTCTTGATTGAAGGATCCCCCATGAAGGCAACGACAAGAATATCATTCAAATATTTACCTAATAACACGGTCTGTTCTACCATTTGAGATTTGAAAACTCAGAAGTCCGGAGCCCCGGAGGAAATCTCAACTGTCAATCGAGAAGGGGCCGTTGAACAATTGATCTAGGTTGAAAGGTCAAACACCCAGGTGAAGATCGAGCAGTTGATTTACAAGACAGGTGTCTGTAGATCGCCAGTTCTAGAAGGTTGGAGGATGAAAGAGAGTTGAGTTTGAGATTTCAAACTCCCAAAGTCTAGAATTGCGAAGAGAACATGGACCATCGATTCAAGGAGAGATAATCTGGTTCGTAGATAAGGAGGGCACATATTTGAAGCGTTGATTTGGACACTATCGTCAAAATCATGAGATCAATGATCCCATGTCATTGCGGGGACAGAAGGAGGTTAAGGAAATGAAGGCGGGCCACAATTTGAACAGTGGTTTCACCAAGGAGATGCGTGGAGGTTGTAGGAGCATTGCAGGCCCAAAACTGGTTTAAATCCAGACCGCTTGTGACTGCGCCTGCAATCATGTGGTCATAGCCCCATATCATATCCAGTGAGGGCTTATCCGAAAGGGAGCTAATGCCGACATTCTGAGTTTTCACAAAGAGAGAAAGGGGAAGGTCGCAGGTTGCTGTTAGACCTGCACCAAGAATCCAAGGGGGCATGTGTTTAGATACAGAGGGGGATCTTCAAGGTTACAGAGAGTCTTTTGACTCAAGAATTCAGGGATCCAAGACCAGGAGGTCGCA
Organism: Picea mariana; assembly: GCA_032191745.1. NCBI lineage: Eukaryota > Viridiplantae > Streptophyta > Pinopsida > Pinales > Pinaceae > Picea > Picea mariana. The sequence goes on from JASDQU011178805.1 coordinate 42,351, forward strand.
CAGTCCTACGGGGGAGTAGGGGGGCTGCATAAGGTGGTTTCAGAGTTAATTTTGAGTCTATTTGCAGATAATAGACAAAAGGAGAAAGGATTGAAGTTGGTATCAATCATGGTATCAAGAATTTGATTTCTATTTGTAGGTGAGGCAGTGAAAATCATGCCACCCAGAATGTGCAGAGCGATTGCATAAATGGAAGAAGAAATGAGGCGACTCCGAATGATATTGGACACCATGGAAACAACACAGAGAAGAGATACAAATGCTGGTGATGTCAGTGAATATGAGAGCGAAGAAGAAGAAGAGGGCGAATAAAATGTAGCATAGGATGCTGCACAAGATCGCTTGATAAAAGCTGTTTCAAAGATAGGAGCCAGAGGAAGAATAGAGGTACCTATGTATGAAGGCAATTTGGAAGTTGAAGAATTGTTAGATTGGGTACGTGCTATGGACAGATACTTCGATTATGAAGATATCGAAGAAGACAAGATGGTGAAACATGCAACGACAAGACTGAAAGGTCATGCAACGTTATGGTGGGATGAACTGCAAGCCGAACGCAGGAAAAATGGTAAGCAAAAAATTAAAAACTAGGATAGGATGGTAGCTAAGTTGAAAGCCAAATTCATCCCTAAGGATTACCAAATCAATCTTTACAAAAGATTGCAGAACCTAAAGCAGAGGGTTTTATCAGTGAAAGAGTACACTGAAGAATTTTACCGACTGAACATCAGGGTTGGATAGAAAGAAAATGAAGACGAAAAGACACCTGTATACATCAATGGGTTGAGATATGAAATCCAAGAGGATATCAACATGATGTCTGTCAGTAAATTCGAGGATGATTATCAAGCAACCTTGAAATATGAAGAAAAATTGGCTAGGAAGCAAAGACAATGAAGCAGAGGAGAAAATTCAAGTAGAGGCAAGGGAGCCAACAGAGAGAAGTTCCATAAGTCGAAGCCTGAAGCTGACAAACAACATAATCGCCATGAGAAGGGTGGAAGTTATAAAGAAGGACAACATGGAGGAAGAATTTCTTTTTCTATAGGTAGAGGAAGAGCTAGAGGAGGTGTGGTTAAATGTTATACCTGTGGAAAGGAAGGACATAAATCTTGGGAATGTCCCGACAGAAAAAGAGAAGGCGGAGAAGGACACATTGCTGAAGCACATAAGCATGTGGAAGCTGAAGCAACAGAAGGAGGAAGAAACCTCATGATGAGGAAGATTCTTCCTAAACTAGAAAAGGAACCAGAGGAACCAGTTCAGCAAACAAGCCTATTCAGAACTGCTTGCAAGTCGAAAGACAGAGTTTGGAAGGTAATCATAGACAATGGGAGAACTAACAATATAGTATCCACGAAGATGGTGGAAAAGATGGAATTGAAGACAACTTCACATCCAAATCTATACAAGGTATCGTGGTTGCAGAAAGGATATCAAGTCATGGTAAGTCAACAATGCCAAGTTGAATTTAAAATAGGAGGTTATAGGGATGAAATATTGTGCGATGTAATTCCTATAGATGTTTGTCATATTTTATTGGGGAGGCCGTGGAAGTATGACAGAAAAGTTATTCATGATGGAAGAAAGAATACCTATACCCTATATAAAAATGGTAAAACACATATGTTGTTACCCATAGAAGACAAATAGAAAAATATAGAAGCCATTTCAAGCATACTTATCATGAGTGGGAAGGAGCTCTTGATTGAAGTCAAGAAGGAGAAATAAATACAATTTGTTGTAGTGAGGAAGCCTAGAGTTATCCTTATGAATACTTCTATAGAATATTTTCCTATAGAAATCCAAGAACTATTAGAAAACTTTGCTGATATAGTCGTGGATGAGTTACCACACTCATTTCCACCCATTAGGAGCATAAGCCATCATATTGACCTTATTCCAGAAGCTAGTTTACCAAACAAAGAAGCTTATAGTTTGACACCTAGAGAGAATGAGGAAGTGAAAATCAAGTCCAGGAGTTGTTGGATAAAGGGTTGGTCAGGGAAAGCCTAAGCCATGCACAGTACTGACTGTGTTGAGTCCAAAGAAAGATGGAGGATGGAGGATGTGTACAGATTCAAGAGCCATCAACAAGATAAACATTAGGTATATATTTCTTTTACTGAGGATGGATGATTTGATGGACCGTTTGAGTGGAGAAAGCTGTTTTTCAGAGATAGACTTGAAGAGAGGATATCATCAAATAAGAATGAGAGAGGGAGATGAATGGAAAATAGCACTCAAGACAAATGAAGGATTTTTTGAATGGATGGTCATGCCATTTGAATTGAAAAATGCACCAAGCACATTTATGAGGTTAATGAATGAAGTTTTGAAAGACTTCATAGGAAAAGCTGTCATAGTATATCTGGATGACATACTCATCTTTAGTAGGACAAAGGAGGAACACTTAAGACATTTGACATCAGTGATGGAAAGGTTGCAGCAAGAGGAATTGATGATAAATTTGAAGAAGAATTTTTTTTATGAAGAAGGATCGCATATATTTGGGTTTTGTAATCTCTTCAAATGAATTGAAGATGGACCCAGAAAAAGTGAGATCCATCAGAGAATGGCCGTCGCTGAGCAACATATTTGAGGTAAGAAGTTTTCATGGGTTAGTGATTTTTTATAGAAAATTTATCAGAAATTTCAGTGGCATATGTGCACCCATGCTAGACACTATGAAGAAGAAACAAAAGTCTTTTAGTTGGACAGAGGAAGCTGAAAAAAGTTTAAAATGTTGAAGGAGAAAATCACAGAGCAGCCAATTCTGGTCTTACCAGATTTTGGAAAAACATTTCAGGTGAGATGCGACGCAAGTGGATTAGCTATTGGAGCAGTCTTGAGTTAGAACAATAGGCCAATTACTTATTTCAGTGAGAAACTGAATGATTCCAAGCAAAAGTATTCCATGTATGACAAGGAATTTTATGCGGCGATTCAAGCTTTGAAAAAATGGAGACATTATCTAATTCCTAAAGAATTTGTCTTGTACAATGATAATCATGCTTTGCAGTTTATTACTAGGAAAGAAAAGTTGAATCAGAAACATGCAAAATGGGTAGAATTTATGCAGAATTTTACTTTTGTTATTAAACACATTGTTGGAACTGCTAACAAAGTCGCAGATGCTTTGAGAAGGAGGAGTTTGATTGTATAGGAATTCCAGGTGGAGACCTTGGGGTTCGAACACCTCAAGGAGATGTATAAAGAAGATGCATATTTTAAAGAAGCTTATGAGGCATGCAAGAATCCTTTGTTGGCAGACAAAAGCCCATGGACTGAATATTTGATCCAGGATGGATTACTGTTCAAAGGGAGCCAATTATGCATTCTGAAATTCTCAATGAGAGATAACTTGCTGAAATATAAACACAGTGGAGGTTTAGCTGGACACTTTGGTCATGATAAGATATTTTCACAGCTAAGAAATTTGTATTATTGGCCGAGCATGAGAGCAGAAGTGAAAAAGTTTGTGAACAAATGCATAATTTGTCAATAAGCAAAGGAGGACAACAAAACACTGGTTTGTACCAGTCATTACAAATTCCAGAAAGTCCATGGGATGCAATCAGTATGGATTTTGTTTTGGGATTGCCCAGAACTCAAAAAGGGAGAGATTCCATATTTTTTGTGGTAGACAGATTCTAAAAAATGGCACATTTCATACCATGCCAGAAGAAGAGCGATGCCACACACATCGCCAATTTGTTTTTCAGAGAAGTAGAAAGACTACATGGATTGCCGAGGATCATAGTTTCAGATAGGGACACCAAATTTGTAGGACACTTTTTGAGGACTCTATGGAAGAGGCTAGGGACGAACTTATCCTTTAGTTCAACATATCACCCTCAGACAGATGGACATACTGAAGTAGTAAACAAAAGTCTCAAAAGCTTATTGAGAAGTTTAGTCGTTGAGCAAGGTCGACAATGGGATCAGATTCTGGCACAAGTAGAATTTGCATTCAACAATTCAGTGAACAGGAGCACATGAAAAAGTCCATTTGAAATTGTGTATGGTATACAACCAAGAGGGATTACAAAGTTGAGAGATTTGATTCAAGATGAATTCAGAAGTGTTGGAGTAGAGGATTTTGCAACAGAAATGCAGAAACTCCATGACAGAGTCAGAGAATAGCTATAAGACAACAATCAGAAATACAAGAGAAGAATTGATCAAAAGAGGAGAGAAGTTCAATTTGAAGTTGGAGATGAAGTTTTAGCTCATTTGAGAAAAGAGAGGTTTCCAAAGGGAACATATGACAAGTTAAAGATGAAAAATATAGGACCATGCAGAATTCTCAGAAAATTTATAGCCAATGCTTATGAGATTGAGTTGCTAGATATTCAATGTTGGGATATCACCGATATTCAATGTCGTAGACCTGTATCCTTATAGGAGAGATGAAGTAGGAGAATTAAATGATCAGAAAGAAATTCAATCGGAAGAGCAATTTCCCACAACAGAAAAACCTCAGATGGAGAAAATCATTGAACATAGGGATGGAAGGAAAAATAGGAGGAAGACGTATCCTGAGCACTTAGTGAAGTGGAAATATCATCCAATGGAAGATGCAAGTTGGGTCACAGAACTTGATATTTTGAAGAATGGAAAGATAGTGCAAGAGCTCATGGACAGGAGTCCATGGAATTTTTTAACCAGAGGAGTATGATGCAGGAGCATCGCCTTCAAATTCAACAGCGCACGCGTGGAGGTAGACAAATGACATCTCAACAATGACAGAGTTTCAAATCAAGCATTTAAATAAGAATTTAATCGATTGTTGAGATATTTTTGTATACAACATTTTAAAATGTAACTTGTTTGTAAAGTCTGGAAGGACTGTAAGAAACTGCAGATATGGAGTGTCGACTCTACCTAGCAATAACTAGTAGTTATTGTAATAGGACATAGTAGGTAATAGTTTTGAATTTGAAATGATAGATTTCAGAATAGGATGAGAGAGCTCATGGAGTGGTCCTTACATAATTCATTGTTGCATTGTAATAGAGCAAAGTATGTTTTGAGATAGAATAGAGAGATTAGTAGAGCAAAATAGAGTAGCAAAAACACTATGTATTTTGTTTTTCATGAATGAATAGAACAAAGTAGAAATTGTCCCAAATCCTTGGACTGTGTTCATTTCATGTGTGATTGAATGAATGTTATTCTATGTGTATGATTTATTACAATTCGTTTCATGTATAAGTGTTCAAGATATTAACTATATGAGTTCGTGACGAAGTTGGTTGAGTTTCAATCGTTTCTCTTCTGATACTTGTATGCAAGGTGTGCATATCGAACGCAAGGAGTGCATTGACTGAGTCTCAGATTGACTCAGAGAAGTTTAGAGAGAATCAGAGAAACTCAGACCAGGTGCAAGGTGTGCACAGCGTCAAGAAGTCAACAAGCTTAGAAGAACCAACACAAAAGAATGCCAGGTGGGCGAGAAGCATTTTCTTTTCAAGAAAATCCTTCGAACTGAGTTATTTGAAATCCTGAGAATGCAAAGTGTGCGTGGGAGATCAAAAACCTTTCAAGGATAGAAGCTCAGAAGAGATAAAACTTTTCACAAGTGTTGACGAGATCCCAGAGATGGATTTGTTGGGAGAACAAAGGTTTGGAACCTTTGAAAGCAGAAAAATGTTCCAAGGCAGAGAGATATCAAAAGATTAGGAGGAAGAACGACCATGATCGTTGGATCATAGGGAAGAATATCGACAACCATCGGATCAAAAGGAGGTGCACAAGTTTTAGAACTTCATGTACAGAGTAGAGAGAAGTTATCAGAGTTGAAGCTTGAGATTATCAGAGTTCAGAACCCCGAAATAGAATATTGACCATCCGACCAGTGGGACAGATATGAACTGTCAGATCACTGGATGCGAAGACCAAGCGTCGGATCGCCAGGAAGAATCACAACCATTGGTTGCTGTAAGCTCAGGAGGGAGAGCGGTTTGAAAATTGAGATTCCCGAAGTCCAGAGTACCGGAACGCCGAGGTGGAATCTCAGTTGTTCGATTGATCAAGCGTGAACCGTTAGATATCACGAGTTCATAAGGGGTCAATCTTGAGACTTGAAAATCCCGAAGCACGGAGAGCCGAAGAGCCGTGAGTCGTTGATCTGAGAGGAGACAGTTGTCAATAGATCTCGTACTCCAGGGAAAAGATGAAGTGATTTTTCAGTTTGATAATTGAGAAGCCGGGGCACGAAGACCCGAAGTCCTGAAATAAGATTTGGACCGTTGGATTTAGAGTAGACATGGCACAAATATGTTAACTCTGGGTAAACTCCTGAAGTAACCCTCGATCGTTGGATCAGAAGGACATGCGTTAGTGTATCTTAGACTCTGGGTAAAAGACATTGGAAGGAAGAGGTTTCATATTTGAAAACTTAGAAATCTGGAGCCTCGGAGGAAATCTTGACCGTTGATTGAGAAGGGGCCATTGGACCGTTGATATAGGTTGAAAGGTAAAACACCCAGGTGAAGACCGAGCCATTGATTTACATGATAGGTGTTTGTAGATCACCAGTTTCAGAAGGTTGGAGTACGAAAGAGAGCTGAGTTTGAGATTTGAAACTCCTGCAGTACGGAATTGCGAAGATAACTTGGACCGTCGATTCAAGGAGAGCTAATCTGGTCCGTAGATAAGGAGGCCACAGATTTGAAGCATTGATATGGATGCTATCATCAAGATCATGAGATTGACGATACCATGTCATTGCAGGGACA
>JASDQU011178806.1:22851-33466 GCA_032191745.1 Picea mariana
AAGCAAGACAGCAGTAAAGGAAAGGGTTAGAGAAAGAAACATAAAAGACTAAGCTAAGAATTAAACTAGGAAAGGAAAGAACAACTAAACTAAACTATTGATCATAAGGACATAAGAACAAGAAACAAAAAAGATTCATGTCACCAATGGAAAGGATTGTATTAGTGAAAAGAAAACACCAAGAAGAAAGAGGACTTTGGGTCCCTTCTTCCTCCAAGGGAGGGCTCATGGACCCCCACAACTAAGCTCTTCCTACAACTTTGAAACTCGAAAGAGATGGTGAAAGAATCCCAAGCTAATCCACTCAAGAGGTGAGATGGATTTCCCCAATGTAATGATGCTAGTATGATCTTGATGAGAAAAGAGGATTCCCCAAGAGAATGGCAGCAGCATAACCTTGCAAATGAATTCCTTGAAAATGTAGTGCACCCATGGCCTTGTTTTATAGCACCACTTTGAGGTATTGTGCAACTAGATTTAAGTGTGAAAAGGGGATGTTTAGGTAATTTTTAGGTCTTTGACCAGCCACCCAGATGGATCCAGCTAAGATTTGGATGTCAAATCAACTTGGAAGCTGAACTAGAAGTGGGTGGGAGGCTGACCAATCTCATAAATGCGTTGTTCTCAGGTGTGCACGACTTTTAGCGACCATAGTCGCGCATCGTGTGTATGTGCTCTTTTCATGTGTTTTTGGTTTGCGCATGTGTGTGCATGCCCTGTGTAGTCATAGCACACCTTAATTTTCTCACTGGTTGTATAGTTTTGGACCTTTTGGAAATTCTTTTGTGGTAATTTTGGTCCATGGGTGACCTCATAACCGTTTGAAGATGTTGGATTCCTGTAACCATTTGTGGATGAAATTTCAGTGATAACAGTGAGCTTTGAAGTCTTGGCTATGAGTATGGGCCATGAGGATGGGAGAACTGAAAAGCAGTGGGCGGGGTAAAAAAAAAATTCTGAAAAAATGATATGGATGAATGTGATAAGGGCGAAGAGATGAATCCAATGGAATAGGTTTGAAATAATGGTGAAAACATTTCCAGAATTTTTTTATTTTTATTATTTTTCTTTTAATGGAGTTATACTCCAGTCTGAAGAATACTACAAAGAGGAAATGCCCAAATGCTTAACTAGAAAGAAATGTGTATTTACTTGGCAACCCAAACAAAGTTGCACGGCAATAGATCTTGTCTTTTTTAATTTGTTTATGTTTCTGTCCCCAAGGGTTAGGTATTAAAGGGTTCTATAGACAAGGGTTTGCCCTATGTTATAGCTCTTTGATATACATGTGGGGTCCAACAGTAGTACTCAGCCCAATATCTCAGGGCACTAACTAAGGAGGATATACAGTACCCTTAGCCGTACTACCCGACTACCCAGGTACTAGAGAGTATCTTCTCGAGTGTTGTTCTCGGTGACACTATAGTAGTCAGGTGGTCGATCGGTTTATCTAAAGAGGGCTTCATGTAATCTAGGTCGATCTGTACACAGGTGTTGTATGATGCACTACCACTCGAAGGGATACCAATAGGGGTTACAAGGGTGGCCAACAAATGTGCGCTTAAGTACCACTTGTATTTCCTGCGTGTATGAATCCCTCAACCATAGGTTTATATGTGTAATGACAAATCTATGTGGCTTAAATATGTTGGAATATGTCTCTACCCTGAAAAAAAATTTAACTCACACTTTTTGCCAAGGAAAGTGCTCTGATTCCACTTGTAATATACCAGCTATAAAATGTATGCAAAACAGAAATAAAATGATAGTAATGGCAGAATAACAGCAATATAAACAGAACATTCACCACAATAACACTGAAATGATATAAGAATAACAACAGAAACAACACTTTGAATGTGAAATCAATGTTCACGGGCCTCTTCAAGGGGACAACCTCCAGTTGAGCAGAGCTCTATTACAATAATCTCCGAGCTAGGGTTCTCATACCCTTGACTCCTATTTATACTAAAAAGAAGCATCTAAAGGAAGATCCTTCTAGAAGTGGAAGCTTTTATTAGGTATTCTTACATCCACCTTATTCTATTTTATTGAAAGGCCTTATTAATATTGACCTTTATTACATCCGAATATATTTTTCTACCTATGTGTGGGTTAGGACCCTAACAACTTTGGCCAAGGAATCTGCCTATTGATTTTCCATTCTGGGGATGTGGTGGATATTAAACGATGAGAAAAAATTCTTAATAATATCCCAAGCACAATTTCTTTAGGATCTCAACCTTGGGTGTTTGGCCTGGTATTGTTTCTTTATCTGTTTTACAATCAATTCTGCATCACCATAAACTATCAGGTTTTCAATTTTCAACTTCCTCATAGCTTCTAATCCCAAGACCAGGTCTTCATATTCACATACATTATTGGTGTAATCGATATCCCATTGTAATCTGTAAGAGAAGGGAATATTAAAATTGTCTCTGGGTGCCACAAACATTACTCCAGCTCCTGCTCCTTCACATGACGAAGCACCATCGAAATACATTTTCCAAACTCCAGTATTATTTACATTTTTATTTGTCTTTTCAATTTTTTATTTTTCCATACAATTTTCTTCTATACATTCATCTAAATCATCATCAATCGATAGTATACAATTTCCTAAATCCTGAACTGCGACATAAATAGGGTAATTATTCAGATTCAACAGATCATTTATTGTATATGTCAGCCTTGTTTCTCTGTACAGGCGGGTGAAATGTTCGTCAAATATTGGGATTGTAGCGTATTTCATGTCAAGTTGAAGAGATCCTCCAAGTTTGGCGCCCCAAGACCTGCATAAAAGCATGCCATACTTTGGAGGGATATCAACAATAACCACATCCATCAGAACACTTTTTACCGGAATCTGTGCAAGTTTAACCACTAAATATTTAATCATACCCATACATTTAACTTTTCTTGAATCAAAAGAATACAAATATTCATATGGTCTGGTAATTTCAAGACCAAGTCTATCCATAACAGCTTTGGGCATCACATTGTGGGAGGCTCAAGAATCCAACATGCAGTTATGGAGTAGATGATCATGCACAGTCAGCGTAATGTACAAAGGAGCAATAGAATATATGGAATTTTTAAAATGCAGACCAAACATTATATTTGGTTTATCATCTTCTAAATTTATAACATATGCATGACTTTCAACATCAGAAAAATTTATCATTTTGGCAATCTGTTTTCTATATGTAGTGTTTTTTGCCAATTCAACCAGAGGTACAGTGATCTTGATTTTATTAATCTCATTTTCTAAACTGAAACTTCCTCTTGCCTTTTCGGCTTCTCTGGCCAGGGCTTATATCTCCCTTTTTTCTGATTTATTGGTTTTTGTTGCTTTCATTTTAGCTGTCTTTGTTTTGGCAGTCTACGTTTCAGCTACTTTTGTTTTGGAAATCTATGTTTCAGCTATTTTTGTTTTGGCAGTCTACATTTCAGCTATTGGTTGAGATGCCTCATTATATTTACTTCTCAAAAATATTTTCTTCGGTTCGGCAGTTGTGATATTTCTATATTTAGGCCTCAAATTATAATTTTGTTGGAGCTCGGCCATTATATTGTTGGTGATTCCTTGATAAGCAGAATCTTTTGTAACATTTATGTTATCATCATTATTAAGGCGGTATTCTACGTTTAAATACCTTTCATAATCTTGTCCCATAAAATGAGGTTATGGACAATCATCATCAAGATTATTCATGTCTTCCTCTAACTCATCAAAATTTCGCATGTCATCTCCTCCTATAAAATTTTCATTTTTAAAGGGGCCTTTAATTTTTTTATCTTCATTTTTTATTTGTCTTTCTTGTGTTTGAGGGTTAGGATTCCTTCTGAAATATTTTCTAGTGAATTGATCCATCTTAGATTGGTCCAGTTCCATCTTCGAGATTTTATCTGATAATACTTTGATTATTTTCACCATGTCATCCATCTTATCTTCAGCAAACCTCCCAGATCTGGATGGTCCTGCTTGTTCTCTGAATTGTCTGGTTTTTTTTATTTCCCGTTTTGATTTTATATTTTAACTTACCCGATGCCATCATATTTGACTCAATTTCTACAGCATCATATTGCATTCTAGTAAGGTCAACAACTCTCCTTTCCCTCAATAGTAGAGAAAAATCAAGCTTAAAAGCACCGACGAAAGTTACCTTTGCTGTGGGTTGGGAAGGTTTAACCTCAATTGGAATCTTGTTATATAATTTATTAAATCTTTGAGTGAATTCAATAAATGTTTCTGAATTTTTCTTTCTTAAAGATCCAAACTTGGTTAAATAATAAAGGTGATATTTTCTCTCTCCCCATTGTCTGAGGAAGGAACTTTCTAACTTGTCATATGATCCTATTGAACTTGTCGGCAATCCTCGGAACCAGGTTCTCACCTGTCCTTCAAAATTTTGAACTAGAAGTATTGAATAAACATCCTCATGCTCAAGTCCAAGGATATCATCAAATTGATTGAATAAATTGATGTGCTAAGTCGCGTTTAAGTCTACCTCTCTTGTAAACATTGGTAGGTTTTTCATATAGTTTTTAGGTAAATAGTGGAGGGGAACTAGGAGGACCAAAGGAGCATCTCTAGCAGCTACTTTGGCAAAAATTCTAGGAGGTGGGGGTGGCCCTTGACCAACTCCTCCTCCTCCTATAGCACCATGTACTCCTCCACCTCCTCCACCTCTAACACCACCTCCTCCGATAGAAACCATTTATAATCTAGGGGATGAAACTTGGAGGTTATAAAGAGGGTTTTCAAAGACACGTAGTGACTTTTTGGTTACTTCGGGATGAAGTGAAAGAGGTTCTAGGTTCTGGGGACTATCTGTAAGGAGACAAAAGATCTTAAAATGGGGGAAATAAATATGAGGGCTAGGTTCTTCATATTTACAGGATAAATAAACGGGAGAGCCAATGGGGGTTGAATCAGAGTGTAGGAAATATTCTTCAAAACTTCGGGAAGCTGGAATCTTTACTTTAGGGAATGATAGAATATCAATTGAAGAAGGTATTAAGATGGGTCCTTTACATTTATTATTAAATGAGGCAATTGAATCAGTTTCGACCTTTATCTCAGCTAATACTAGTTCGAGGTTTATGATTTCAGCTTCAAATCTATCAATCGATGTTTCTCTGAAATGGATTTGGGTGGAACCTTCTTGCAAAGTTAACCGTTCATATGGAACCTTAGCATTAGACTATGTGGGTTTGGGTTGATAAACCTTACTTGTGTAAGTAGTGGTCTTCTTAAGGTATCCCCTTGGTTTTAAAAAAATTTCAGGGTCGAATACAAGTGTGGTCTGCTTATCGTCGGGGTTTTTTCTGGTATTCCTTCGAATGAATGCCAACTTATTAGTGGTGGAGTCACCAAGTGAAAATTAAAATTATACTTAATACTTTATTGTATCTTTGTTCACTATAAAAGAAAGAAACTTACCATGTCATTCTCCCAGGGAAAAATAACTTTGTTTCTCCATCCCCAGCAACGGTGCCAAAAAGATGTTGTTCCTGAGATTAAACTTAAGGCTCAAAGCATAATGTCAGGAATCAAGAATTAAGGAAGCTTTGTTTTAAAGTGATTTTTTCTTCTGTTAGTTATGTAAGAAGTAAATCCTCTAATGAAATTTGTTGGGTATGTGTTATATTCTTTTCATTTGTGTGTGTGGGCGCGTCATATTCGACAACTGCGTCTAACAATCCCTCTAGTAGTGCTCGTTATGTTGTGTGCATCGGGCACTTTCCTAGGGGGGTCCCAAGGGGGGGTAGGTATTCCCCTCCTGTTTATGCACAGCGTTCAGCACTAAGTATTAGCCTGGGGCCAACAGGGTTCGGGCAACGCCCTTAAAAAAAATTTGGGCGCTTTTTGCCATTTTTAGTGGATCTTGCTATTTTTAGCAGTTTTCTAAATTAATCTTGGATTAAGGGATTAGGGTTTTGGTATCTATGGAATACCTAAAAAAAATGTATATATTGTATGTTGAATGGTGAAATTCAATATAGTGAAATAAGAAAGGTTTTCCCGGTTGAGGGTTTCCGGTATAAATCTCTGTGTACTATGTGAATGAGACATTGATTAATTTATGTTTTTCTTAAAACTCTATATGCATTGTTGTACTTCACAGGTTTAAAACTTACAAAATTAATAACTGAACAGAATAGAGGTTGTGTTTCATCATCTGAGTCAATTTATCAAAAAGAATGATGAGGGAGAAAATTACAAAACCATTAAACAAATTAAGGCATCAATGATAGAAGAATCTTACTTTGTTTATAGTAGAAGAAAGAGTGCACTATACCCCTAAAAGGATACATAATGCAGTGATCTGAGTAGCTTGCAAGTCTTGTATTTGTTGATAGAAAATACAGAGGAAAAATGGTTTACTCTCATACAACTAAATGAAATGTAATCGCAGTAGATGTTGTACTAAGTTGCAATCGTTCACTTATCAAGGAGTTACATAAAGAAACCAGAGATATGGAATACAAAGAGAGAACACAACTCAAACAACACAAAATTTGGAATCCCTGTCTTCACTTGTATTAATACTCACAAAGAATGAATTTTCTCAATTACAATATGACAAGAAGCAGCCTTTGTTCATTCTTATGAATGTATATTTATATAGAATATTCTCAACCCTAAGCGGTTGGAATTATCCTTATCTATTAAAAAGCAACGGTTACAAAATGAGAAATTTGGAACACTTCGCTAAGTTTTCCTATGTCTCTTTTTCATGCTGGTAGAGGCATTTTTCTTTCTTTCTTTCCATCTCAAACACAAATAATTTATAATCGTGACATGTACAGTTGATATGCACAGGTTACCTCATTGGTTCTTAGAGATACCGCCTTTTCCTCGCCCAATACATTCAACACACCTACTTACAAATTGTGTTATTAGTATGGAGGGTTTTGTCACACCCTTTGGCTCCAAAATATGCAATTTCTTTTCTAAGTGTGGCAACCTGTCTTCCATTCTTTTGTCTTTTGAAGTCATTGACTGTAACTACAAATTAGGCTTCACCAGCCATCTATCTATCTAAGTGATATCAACCTGTTTTAGCTACGAGATTTCATTCTGAGCTTCTTCTAAGCTTGTTTTGATATCAAGTTGGTGCTTAGCTATGTCAACTTGTCCCAATACCTCAGAATGATCATCTTTTTTGAGGCCTAGTGACTCTTTATTTAGTGATTGAAAAGATTATTCACAAGATTCTTTGATTTCCTTAGCCATTCTTTTACTTTCGGTTATGTTGGCTTCCCAGGTCTTCAATATTATGTCACCTTTGACATGTTCCGAAACAGACAACCTGGGAACTACGGACATTTCTTCTCTAGTCGATGACACAACCGTTGTTTGAAAAGTGGTATGATCTACAGTAGCCTCTCTCTCTCTGAAACAAATGTTATCCAGTGATTGGTTCACCGCCTGAAAATGATTTTGGATGATTTCCACCTTGTCAAAAAGGCTTTGTTGCATTGATTCCAATTTCTTACATACCTCCAATGCCTACACTTGGAAAATAGTTACATCTATAACCATATTCTCATTCAAGTTCACCTTGGCCTATAATTGCTTCACCAATTCACTTTGTTGAATGGCCTGCCCTTCTTCTCGCCTGTACATTCATGTGCATCTCATCGAGACTAGATTTGAGTTGTTGAATTTCTTGTATATCACTAGCTCTAGACTTTTCAAGACCTTTGTTGACTTCACTCCTGACATTCTTTTATACAATCCTTATTTGATCTTGCAACTGCCTTATTTGCAGATCTTTCTTCTTCAGTCGTTCCTTTAAATTTTCAACTAAAAACTGGTTGGTTGTTGCAAAAGCCCCTAGTGAACCTGCTACTTCTTCAGCAAATTCTACCTCTTCCAAGGCCTCTCCATCGATTAGTACCCTGTGTATTTTTATAGTTGAACCTTCTTTTAGGTGCATTTCTCTCTTCACCACAGCCTTCCTTTTCTTGCTGAAAAAGAAATTGAAAGGAGGCAACTCTTCAACCGAAATGGGTGTGAGGTCCTCTATGAATACTACCTCTGCATTTGGATTCCCTCTAGTGAATTGTAACGGTGTGATGAACTGGACAGGGCTACCGATTTCGGTGGACGACTGTTTCCCGGCTGCATTTGTAGTTGATTTATCTGCTATAAACAGTGGTCCTTCTTCTCCTTCCTTTGTCAGTGTCTCTGCTTGATCTTTGGCTTGGTCACTTGATACATTTTTTGATGGGATATATTCTTTCTAAGTCGACACCTCATTCTTCTCCAAACTTTCCCAGGATTCTTGTCTACTGGAGCTTACTGCTTCTGAGCTTCGAGTCTCTATTTTTTGTGCAGCGGGAGATGTCGGGGTTCCTCCTTGTAACACTTTAGGGAGGCTACTTATTCAATGCCCCTGGAAGTCATAAAACTCAATCATTTTATCAGGTGACAGATCTTGAACCCGACTCAAGACCTTTGGATAGGATCTCACTCCTTGGAAAATATCATTATGAGGATTACCCACAAACTTCTACAGGTTGTGCTTCTTGAATTAAATGTTGACCATCTTTATTTCTTCCAAGGTTGTGCCTCCACTTTTGAGTGACCAAAATCCAGTAGAGAAAATGTACCAATCTGCAGGGGAAAAGAAGGCCACACCTTTTTCTGCACTACTTTGAGCTTCTTACTAATCCTACCAAGCACATTTTTTCGTGTGACCTCTCAGCACACTAGTCGGTATGGTAAAAATTGTGGCAGATCATATGGAGGAACTTAACAGCCAAAAACCCTAATATAGGAGAAGTGTTCCTCGATGTACCAATCTACTATTCTTCCCAGGTTAGTCACAATTGTGTCAAAGATTTTGGGAGGTGGGTAGCCATATATGGCGATGTGCATCGACACCACTACCCAGTTACGGATCTCATAAAAGAAGTATTTTTCCTTTTCTTCCCAAATATTTGAATCATAAATATGTATGGGTTTGGCACTATTTGGAGTCCAGCGCTAATCCATCAATGGAAAAGGCCTCATGAAATAGATGACGTCCATAATATAAGCCGACATGAAAAATTGGGTTGGTTTCCCCTTGGCTCTTAGTGACTGATATCTTACAATCTCTTGAACCAAACTATCTGACAATAACTTTGCCCAATCAAAAGAGTATCCTTCTTCTACTGTGTGTATAATAGGTACCCACGGTAAAAATAAATGAGTTTTGTTTTCCTTCCTGTAGAGCCTAAACATCATCATTGCTATGTACATTATGTGAGGTTCTAGTGCGGCAACTGAGTATATACCATGGGAGTCTTCTCTGAACTTATCAGGGTGAGAATACCAGTATTTAATTAAATCGGGAAGGTTTTTTTTGTATTGGTCGCATTCCTTCTTGTTGAAGTCTACTAGGAAATTTGCATTGTAAATGAAATTAGATACCAGAGACAATTTGTACATCACGTGTAGATGTTCTGGCATAAAAGACCCAACTATGAGCTTTTTCAAATTGAAAATAGTTCTGGTGGGGATATTTACGTGGCCCAGTGCCCAACTGATCATATCATTGTAGGGAAAGAGATTAGGTCTTGTCACTATCTTCTGTAGCTCTGGCTGAGAAACAATTTTGTATTTGGTAGATAGGTCCTCCTTCTCATTGTCACTTGAATCATTCGGGCAATTTACCAATTCATATTGTAAGATTTTGAATACTTGCGTCCACGATTTGACGGTGTCTACGCTTCTATGTGAGGTGTCGGAGAGAACATCTGTGTTCTGTCTTGAAATTTCACCAATTGCTTTAGGTTCTTCACATGGAGCCATGGTATTAAGCCTTTGAACTATGTTATCTTCCACAAGAAATGTGTAAAATCCTTCAGCTGGAAAAAATTACTGCTCAATAAAATGCATAATGAAATTCAAATTCACACCCCTTTTCCTTTAATCGCATCGATCAACCAATACCTTTACTAAGAGCATTTACTTTCTTTAATGAATCAGAACCAAGCGGTGGCCCAAAATCGTATTTGGAATGATTTATGTAAAGGAATTATTAATGAAATTTATTTTTTGGTGGTTCATGCTTGGGAAAAGCACATACGAAATTTGAATCTATCTCAGTTATCATTAAGTGATGGATTAGTTAAGGGATAATCGTTGTTAAAACACTAGTTAATCATGTTTATCATTAAGTAAATTTCGGCATTTCGTCTCTCAGGAGATCTTATAACAGTTTGATTTAGAACTTACAAAACATGAAATCGCGACGTGATTAATTAATCTTAATCATGATTAACTCTTTTAATTAATTGTGATTGACCTTAAAGATTTTGAGGTTTCGGGTATCGAGATATTAATACTTGTTATATGTTAGAATCCGTGAAACACGAAATCACGATAAGATTTATTAATCATTGTTAAGCCCTAATATTGGATCATTACCCCTTAATTAGGGCATATTACATTAGTAATGTTATTTTATTTATCTCGGCTTTATTCCATTAGTTGTAATTATACCTCCTAGTCTCTTATATATACCAAGGAGACATTTTCATTTGGAATCATCTTGTACTTGAACATTTATGTGGGGTAAAAGGAGGTTGCCCCCTCGAAGAGGCTTATTATCTG
>JASDQU011178808.1:0-26292 GCA_032191745.1 Picea mariana
CGTGAGCGACTGTCGCAGTCTGCCCTCATGGCATCGTGGATCCTCTCAAACTAGGTAATCGTTAACCTACAGTTCGAGCCACGGCGGGAGTGCTAGTAGGCGGTGGCAGGGCTATTGTCCACCCCTCTCCCTCAACCTCTTTGGAAATTGTGTGTGGCCCCTTTACTCCATATGTGAGTCTGGTCGGCAAGCTATCGTCAGCCTGCATCATCAACAATCGTGTCAGAACATGTTAACATCATATCATCAGATCAAAGAAATATCATAGTAAATAAATCAACCCAAATAGCACACTCCCTGACTCAATCCGAAGTCCAAGGGGGTTCCACCGATGCCTCTACATCCTCAAGGTCCGAAACCCTACACACTCAATGAAACTGAGTCAGCAGCACCTGTCTACATCCAAGTAGTAAAAACATCATGTCATCTATCATAACGCATCATAATCAAGGATAAATAGTTTAACATCATAAAAGTCCAGATCACTTGCGAGCAAGTGTCCTCAACGATAAGTTTTCTCAGTGCGCCAGAGCGGGATGTTACAATAATGATACTCTATATCTTTTATAAGATATTGGTAGCTTAAGTACATGAAACATTCTATCCAACAAGCACACAATCTTACAACATTGTCCATCCTACAATGCTTGTGCATGGGCAACAGAGGTTGCGCGTATGCCAAAATGCATGCAATAATGAAATAGTGTCAAAATATCGTAACAAGTTATGAAATTCACCACATGGAGAAGGAACATTGTACATATTTACTACAAAGTTTGATTGTTTACTATTAGAATATATGTTTGTGGCTCTACTTGCATAAATAACATGCATATATTTACTACAGGATACTCATATTCCTTAGATTTGACATGTATTTGTTGTCACTGTCACTCACCTTTAATCTCATGATGCTTATTGAATTATGGTGCAATGTCTTGACTCCTTTGCATATATCATTGGGCTCGGGACAACCCATGCACCTCATCTAACCCTAAAGTTTTACCACAGTGCTTTCCCACTCACATTCCCTATTCTCAATATTTAATTTCAACTCATGAGGTGATTCAAATATATTGATTTGTTCATATTATTTCCTTCATAACAGGGACTCAGTAACTGAGCAGAACCACACCCATGATACATGGGTTCAAATTTGTTGGGTGTTGATGTTTGAATCTATTGGGATCGAAACAACAACCTCATGGGGATATGAATCCCTCTGCGTTTTTATAGAGGTGGTACTCCTCTATATATTCTTGAAAGATATATCTTGATATTTCTTAATTGTTGAGAATGTTAATAGCAAACTCGTAATCTTTATTGTTCAATTAAATCAAAATTTAATAATACAATATATGGAATTCTTGAGAGGTGAACCATGACTCCTTGCTCACATAAACACACATTTGTAGAAATATAATACAAAATGATATTTTACAGAAAATATAAATATATCTCACATCCATCACATCATTTTAATATCTTTGATCGCATTCAAGGAAATGAATTAAATGTCCCACATGTAATAGAACTTTAAAAGAGTCTTTATCATTAAAATAAAAAATGGGATTTGATAGGTCAATTTCAAATATCTTTACTCAAATACTTAGAGTTTAAAGATACAATTAAAATTAACCCCAATATAATTCTCCGGATCTTGTCAAAACGGAAAAAATATTCTTTAATAGTCTTTTAGAAACAAGAGTGTTTGTCTAAAAGGACTGGGATTGGGGCTCTCATGGACTGCAAATTAAAGAGAATGCTAGAAAAGAGACTTTTTGAAAGGAACAGACTCGAGCATGAATGAAGCAAGACCTGAAAAGAAGATAAAGGAACAATCAGGATTCAGTCATATTCTTCTTGGTATAGACAAATACAATTGGATGAATTCTGAAAGGAGGAAGAATGAAAATGGAGTATGATAAATTTCGACTTACCGTGATGGATTCTCTCTGTTTCATTTTCTTGTTGATGCACCTTTTATATTATCTCTTGTTGTGGTTGCATGGTCGGTTTCAACTGATTCCAACTAATCTTCTTTAGTTACCTTCAATGAGGCTCGTTTTAACCAATCTTCTATGTAATATTTCATTGGTGCAATATTTATCTCATGTCTAATTTTTATATCAAATAACATGCTTTCTAACTCCCTTAAATCGTATGAAAGTTGATGAAGCGAAGCTTCAATATCTTCATTTTTATTTGAGTAATTCACTAACCAACTTTCAATTTCATTTTCATTGTACTCTATTATACTATCAAACTTTTCAACTAAAACCCCCTTTAAAATTTCCATTTGCTCTTCAAATTATAACCTTGTCATAAAAATAGAATTTATTATCAACTTTGGATCGTGTACCTCACATGTTCTTCCTTCTAGGTCAATTTTAGTTAATCTATGATACTACACTTCATTTTTTGTTACCACAACATCACAATCATCCATGATTTCTCTTAGAATTTTTATATTTTTAATCCAACACACCTTTAATTGTTTTACACGAGTAGGAGAAGGCAAATATTCTTCTTTTCTTTTTAAATTAGTCATATTTGAAACTTTCAAAATAAAAGTGGTGACAACATCTTTATAAAATCCTTCTTCATTTTTTAAGTCACTTTGAAAAAATTCTTTGAAACAATTTAGCTTAGAAACAAAAGAAACGATCTTGCTTCCAATATCCCATGCTTCCAAGATCAGAGACATTCTCTTTTTGATATTTTCTTCAACAAATTTTCTAATTGCGACCAATAAACTTGATGTTCCTTTCAATTTTGTATCTAATGTTTCGGGTTTAATAGTTACCAGCGATCTTGCAAGGATAGGTGGTGGAACCAATGTATATTCCAATTCTTTAACTATTTCTTTCAATCGTGCATTCTATGTTTCCATATCATCAATTGATACATCTAGAGCATCACCAATGATTTTGTGAATTTTGACAATCTTTGATGCTAGGACTTTACTCAAGTTCATCTCTGAATATTTAATTATTTTTCCCTTTGAATTAACATGTTCAAAAACCAACTTTTTCAAATCTTTATCAAATGAGGCGCTATGAAGGGTCAAAGACTCTTCTTCATACAAAGCAGTTTCTTGGACTACTACTTCTTTCTCTGGCTAAGTTCTTTGTTCGTCATCTGGAAATTCAATGTCTTCAATGTTGGCATCAAGTTCCATGTCTTGGAGAAGAAAATCATCTTCATGTACACACCCTTCTAATTCATGTTGACCGTTCTACCTTTTTATTTTATACACTGGTAATTTATGACATTTTTCAATATTCTCTTCATGATGATTAGGATCATCACCATCTCCTAAGTTATCAATTGAAGATTTTTGTTTTTCTTGAATAACATTTTGGAATGTCATTTTGGCGTGCCACTTTTCTGAGATGAAGTCTTAGCCTTGGTATTTTTCTCATTTACAACTCTCTCGTGTTGCATGTGTGCTTCATTTGTGCTTATTATGGTTTCAATTGGTATTTCTTCATATTTGTTTTCATCATTTTCCTTTTCTTCGAAAATATAGGTATTTATATATGAAACTCTAAAGCCAACATAAGTCATGGGGTTCATGAAATACTGTAAGGGGTCAAATCCCTTCACCAAATATGCCAATTCTAAATTGTATTGATCAAATTGAGTCGCGAATTCATCAATTTTTGAAGCATTTTTTACCTTGATTTCACCAACTTTCCATGGCAATTGGATGAATTGATTTTTCTTTCTTTGACAAAAGAAATTTGCCCAGAATTTGTATTGGCTATAGACTTATATTATGAACATCATGTCTTAAACATAGAACATGAGATAAATTGGGGTTTCTCGGGAACAATAAACTCTGATTATACTATATTTTTCATTAGATTCAAGTGTTCCCCTTTGGTCTAAGAATTAAGTTGCTTCCAATGACAACCTTATAGTATTCTTTCCAAACATGAGCCTTTTAAAAGAAGATAAAAGGGAATTATAGACTTCATAGAAATGATACATTACTTTCTATTTCCAGAGAGCAGGATACCAAGTGTAAACCATATCTATTTTGAGATCAACTTGTTTCGATAAATGCAACCCTTGAAATTCATGACAATCGACAATTGCAAAGACCAAATATCCAGACATGTAGAATTTCTTGTCTTTTTAAAAATTTGATAGTTGAAACGATATTTCTGTAGATATAATTCTCGACCAATCAAAAATTATTTTTCCTTGAATAGAATAATATAGAATATAAAGGGCCAACCGGGGAATAATAGCAATAGACTCTAATCCAAGTATTCTAGCCATAAACCAAGTCATTTATTTATAGGGTTTATTTAGTTGATTGAACTCTATTGTCGATAAATCTTCCAGCATTGTCGTCTGGTCTTCAAGACATTGTGGTAACACATCCCTACCACCATTTTATATTTAATGAAATTTTTAGCTTCTTCAACCTTGACTATTGTTGTCGGATTTGGAAATTTAAGCATATGACTAAAATTTGGTGGTGCGAGAGAGATTGGTGAGCGTCCAATTAATTGATCCTTTTCAAAATTATTAGTGCACCGTATCACCAAATCTTTGGTGTCGAAATCCTATGGAATGCACCCTGCGGGGAATAGTAGCAGTAGACTCCAATCCAAGTATTCTAACCAGAAACCAAGTCATTTATTTATAGGGTCTCTTTAGTTGACTGACCTATATTGTTGATAAATCTTCTGGCATTGTATTCTAGTCTTCAATACATTGTGGTAACACGTCCCTACCACCATTTTTAGCTTTAATGAAACTGTTAGCTTCTTCAACCTTGACTATTGTTGTCGGCTTTGGAAATTTAAGCATCTGACTAAACGTTGGCGGTGCAAGAGAGATTGGTGAGCGTCCATTCATTTTAATAATTCTTTGATACTTTTCAAAATTCTCAGTGCACCATATCACCAAATATTTGGTGTCAAAATCTTATGGAATGCACCCTGCTTGAACTATCCCAGATGTCCGGATATTATTAATACTCCTTTATCTAGGTGGTAATCAAGCATAAGACTTGTAAATTTTTTACCAATGGTTTTGTGGGTCTTCTCGCGCAAAGGTATTCATTGTGTCACAAAAAATATCTCCCTTCTTCTCGCCATCTTTCTTAAAATTTTATCATCAAGGCATGCACAGTACTTTTGCAATTACAAAATAATCCTTCCTTTTTAGTATTAACACTTAAGCTTTTGTTTCAAGAGAAGAGTTAGGTGAATTTAATTTTGCAATTAAGAGGCTAGTCTCAAGGAAAACACCATTTAATAACGGTCCTTCAATATTAAACCAAATATTGAATTCACATAAGCCATGCACTAAATACTTTCTTGGTTATTGTGACATGGGAAAGAGCTTCAGCGGAGCGGAGAAAGATATATATCAAGAGTTAGATAGAAGGAGTCATGCTTCCACCATTGTATAATTTTTTGAAATGAAACTAAGTACTGAATATCAGGCAGACAGAGAACAAAAGACTTTTCGACATGATAAAAGGAGTCCTGCTTCCACGGTCGCAAAATAAAACTAAGTATGAAATAACAGATGGGTGGAGAAAAGGATAGGAACATTTGAAGATATGTTTAAACTCTGCTTCCACGGTTCTTAAAATATGACTAAGTATGAAATTGTGGGCGGATGGATTTCCAACTATAAATTGAAAAGAAATTGCACACTGGTGATCTCACCATTCCCCGGAGCATATGAAAAGTGGTTAAGTGTTGGTGGGATTGTCCTCCATAGAGAAAAATTTTCTAAGTATGAAATACAAAAGATAAAAGGTAAATGACTTAGATGAAAAATAAGGTCAACATTGGGTTGGCACTATAAACCCAAACATTTCACGCAAATATTGAATTCATGAATTGATGTTAGACATTATTCGAACCAAGATGGGTGACATTAACATGTTGATCGCAACCACTTAGTCTACCTTTGACATGCCTATGAAAAATACATTTTGTTCAAGATATTGAAAAATGTATAATTCTCTATAATAGACATTGGGATAGTACAATCAAAATATTTGGTTGATATCAAGAGTGTCAGCCTCGCTCTTTTTAATGGATTTGGATCCAAGAATGGTAGATCGGATCGTACTCCTTGAACAAAATCCTATACCGAGGATGGTACAAGAAAGTCACCTTCAATTGCCATGAGGGAATTCAATAATGGTTTAGCTAAGGAAGAATTAAAGGTTGGTAGAGCTTTGTTCCCCGTGTTTTATGATGCCCAGTTTGTGAAATGCTCTCTAGATTTGTTGATCCAAGATTTTGTCCTGACTGGTTTACAGTCTTCTAGACATGATGAGGGTTTCATTGGGGTGAAAATTAACCTTTTGTTTGTTACAAGGTGGTGAGAGGTTGGTAAAGGGCTCCCCAAATATCAAGAAGAGATGAAAAGTGGTAAAGAATAGAGGGGGGTGTCTCTCTGGCAGTAGGTAAAGGCATGTCATTTAAGCATATATTACAGATGTCAGATACCTCCTTGGTGGGAAAATTTTTGGTACGTCACATTTCAATGGATCTCTTCAGCTCATGGGTTTCTCAAGTGTGGCTTCCAATCCTAGGCTATTGTCCAGTGTTTCATGGACTGGTGAGGGGCTTGTGTGGTTTCAATTTCAATTATAAGGAGGATTCCCTTTAGATACTCAAAGGCATTTGGTTTATGGATAATGCCCCCATATCCCTCAAACCATGGCACGCATTGTTCGATGCCTCCTCTAAATCTCTAGAGAGGTCCTTGGTATGGGTAAATATTTTAGGTTTTTCTATGAAATTTTGGTTGAAACATGCCATCTAGACTATTGGAAACCTATTATGATATTTGATATTGGTAGATGATATTTTTGTTGATAGCTCAAAATGTTCGATCCCTACAGTTTTTGTTGATTTGGTCTGTCAAAGGGAATTTTCAAGTCTATCAACTTGGTTCTAGGGTATAAAAGTTGCTCTCGGCCTCTTGATTAAGTGCATATCACATTTCAGTGTGTCTGATTCCATGATTATGGGCATATCTTGGAAAACCGATCCAAACCCTTTGAGCACAAAGTTTGGAGGAAGGTGTCAAAGGAGGCTTCTCCAGTTCAAGGAGTCACTCAATCCCATTCAGATTGTGTTCCCTCTCCTCCGGAAGCTGGCATTGGACTGTTGGAGATGAATTTTGGAGATGGCATCGAGATCAAAAAAATAAATATTGGGGATATTTCAATACAATTAACTGAAGGGGCTCTAATGGCACTAGCATAGGAGGTTTCAACTTCTAATTTCAATATGCAAGGAACTTTCTCTCCTTCATCGAAACAAATAGTGTATATCCCCTCAAGTGATTGTCTCAATGCAAGTGACTTGTCGAGTAAGTCCTTTGTTCCTTCACAATCTCTTTTTTATTTGGGTGGGGGGATTTCTATCTTTGATGGCCTTCCTAAGGATAGGGGTAAGACCCATTCTAAGGAACTTCCTACCCCCTCAAATCCAGATGACCTTAAAGCCTTTAAAATTTTGGAAGATTTGACCAAACCTTACCACCACCTTTCCTCCTTGATTCGATATGAGAGCTCCTTAGCCTCCTTGGTGAGTAATTATAGGGGGGACAGACCCTACAATTTGAGACCTTGGGGAGGGCCTTCTGTCTCAAACTCATGCCCTTTGGGAGGATTGGGACTTGATTTTTTGAAGAAATCATGGGTTCCTTCAATGGGTTGAAAGTCAACTTTAAGACTTTCCCAAGAACATGCAGTGAAGGATATCAACCAAAGGAGGAAAAAATTGATCATTGGGGTTTTTAGAGTAGGCCATACCCCATCTTTGACTCCCCAATGAAGGTCATCTCCCTAATTTCATGGGGGCTCGGGGTCCTTGCCAAAAAATTGGCCCTAAAGTGGTTAATTGACTCTGAAAAGCATGATATTTTCCTACTCCAAGAATCAATGGGGTTGGGAGCCCCTATATTTTCGAGTCTGTCAAAGTTTTTGGGAGGGTAGGACTTCTTGGATACTGATTTTGATGGTCTTTCTGGTGGGATCATTACCGATTGGAATCACTATGTCTCCCTTACGAACTCTTTTACTATTCATTTTGGCCTCTATATAGAATTCTTCATTTGAAGCTTGGGTACTTTGATCATTCTCTTTAATATTTATAGACCCTGTGATGACAAGCATCCTTTTGGGATCATTTATTCCAACTTTAGGTCTGTAATCTGTAAATATTTTTTGGGGAGGAGGTCCAAACTTTACTTTGCATAGATCTGAGGTCTAGGGGGGGCATGCAAGATTTCATAATCTGGTCGAATTTTTCCTTAACCGTTTAGAAGTTGCATAGTTGGTCGACGTCGAGCCTTTGTAGGTGAAGACTACTTGGACTAACAATAGAGCAGGTGATAGTGGGGTAGTGAAGATATTGGATATATTCCTTATTCATGAGTAAGTTTTGCAGCAAGTTCAAAGGGTCTGATCATGGGTGTGTAGCAACATGTTCTTGGGCCACTTCCCTATTTTATTGGAAATTGACACCCCTTCATAAAAACCAAGGTCCCCCTTCAAATACAATCTGGTTTGTCTTTTGGAGTACGATTTCAAGGAATTGGTAAGAGCTAGTTGGTGCTCCTTTGATCCCTCTCTATGATTTTATTCCTATGATCAGTTTGTCAAAACCTTGAACCAAGTAAAGGAAAAGGTTGAGGAGTGGGCCTTATTATCCCCGATTTCTAGGGATAACTAGGAGATCATGTCTTGAGGCCCACAGGTCCTAGACATGGAGCACCGAGGGCAGGATTGACCTAAGCATGGCCCTGGAGGGCCCATCTTTCTTCTTCATCATCAGACTTGTCCTGTTAGCAGCAGTAATATCCATCACCTTCGGCTTGGGCTTGTATCGGAGAAGACTCTTGCTCCATGAGGTAATTGGTCCAGGTATCATGGTATGTGTCATATTTGATCATTATAACTTTCAAATATATGCATCAAATTTCTTTAATTTCTGATGACTGCTTGGATCTTACACTAACCCACTTGACCATGGTTGGGGGGATTGACAGGGTACCTTTGCAAGCTTGTGCCCATAGGTTTTGGTTAGCCACCAGGGGGGATTTTGAAGAGCCATCGTCTGCTACCATCATATTATCATTCTTACATATTATCTCCCACTCATCTATCCCATTCCCCTGGTCCGAACATTAGGATGACCTTTTGTGGTGTTACACCTTATCTTGTGGAAAGAAGGGGCTAAAGGCCCAGGAGGTAAAAGCATCTCGTAAGAGATAAAAGCCATAAAAATTAAAACCTAGAGATGCCTCACCCAGGGATCCCCGAGAAGGCAATAAAAATCCTCTCAATAAGAAACAAGAGGGACCCGAAGAAAAATCACAAAACAAGACCTAGCCAAGCGGATGGGGGGTCTCATCACGAGCCAGCCCATTATGTTCATGGGTACCTAGCAGTATGAAATTTCCATTATCTGGTTACCACGCCAGGGCAATGACCTTTGGTTGCATGGCCAAGGGAAAGGGGGTCTCATCATGAGCCAGCCTTATCATCTCTGTGAAAGTACTTGTGGGTAACACCGTCAGCTCTGGTCACCATGCCAAGGCAATGTCCTCTAGTTATACCTTGAAATAAAAAGAAAGAAAAAGTAATAAAGAAAAGAAATAATGAAGGCAATAAAGGGCTTGGAAAGAATTTCATCCATGACAGGTACAACTCGCCTCTTACAAAGGCACCCATGGATAATATCACCCCCGTCTTTCACTATGTATGGACATCCTTGGACCACACCACCTCGTGATACATGGCTTGAATGATATCTTCTGGAAACTTTCCTTTTCTTATGGATGTTGGCCCAATAGGGCATTTTGTCTTTTTCTTCAGCTTTGTATAATAGTTCATTGTAATGTCTTTGAGCTATTGGATGATATGCTAGGGGTTTTATGCATGCATTTGATAAAATTAATGATGAAATATGATTGACATTGATATGATCCCTAGGACTAATGAGCCCATGGAGGGAGAATTTTTTGATGTGCAGGACCATGCCCGACGGACAGGTACCAAGTGGACCGGTACACATGGGGAGATGATTAGTTCGGACCTCCATGGGGCTAAAGACNTAGGACTAATGAGCCCATGGAGGGAGAATTTTTTGATGTGCAGGACCATGCCCGACGGACAGGTACCAAGTGGACCGGTACACATGGGGAGATGATTAGTTCGGACCTCCATGGGGCTAAAGAGCCCATCAGATGGTTGTTGGGACCTCATCAAGGGCAGAGACAGGACAGTGATTGATCGATCCTTTTCACGAGAGAAGAAGAAGGATATTTTCATCCAGGACGCCTTGGTTGAGCCCAACCCTAGGGGGTTGACCCACTGCAGGTGGAACGTGTCACTCTGATGGACCAGGACGTCATCTAGGAGCCCTTGACACCACCTCTAGTGTATGGTGCCTTGATAGAGCATTTTGGCACGTGTGGCAGAGTTTGGAGGCCCAGATAGGGCTAACGTTTGTCATCCAATGCTATGTTTTTCCCTAAAAAGGGACAACGTCTCCCTCATAGGGGCTAGACGTCTTGCTTATTGCTCATTTAGGGTTTGCTTTTAGCAGTTTAATGTAAAACAATATGATTTTTAGTTGTTAGCCTTGTCGGCTATTTTAATGACCTAATTTTAATTAAAGGTCATGAGATGATATATATTGAGGATGTTTTCTCTCATTTTGACATAACACAATTCACTCACACTTGTGAGGCCTGATTTTTTCACCCTTCTAGGGTATATTTTCTTTCTAAGTGAGGCGCACTTGTTATTGGAAGGATATTTTTGGCATCTTGTGGCATTTCTCTCCAAGGAAGGTTTACAACTAGGGTTTGCATGTGCTTTCTTCATGATATGTGAGTGATTTTCTTGCAAAACTTCTTAATTGAATGGTTGTAGGTCTAATTTCTTGCATTTGCTTATTAAATTGTTGATTTGAAACCCTAGGTAACAAGCACACAAGTAGGTCATTGTTACATGTCCCCTTAGAGAGAGATTTTTCAGCCATTGAAGAAGAGGGATTGAGCCTAGCCTTTGCTACACTCATCTTGATTCTTCCCTTAAGCTAGTGTTGAAGTTTATAGGTTGAAAGAGGGTGACGTCCTAGGCCTAAGTTATCTACACCTAGGGCCATCATCTTCTAGGGTTTGAAAGCCTTGTCTCTACAACACTTTCTCTCACCTCATCCCTTAAATTTATCATGTATGCTAGCCGTTTTGCCAAGTTGACCTAAAGAAGGAGGAAAGAGCATGAGGCCTTGCTTAAGCAACACCGCAGTGAGCCTCTTTCCCCTAGGGTTTCGATTCTAGGGCCCTGCCTTTGCAGCACTTTAGAACCCTTCCCTCTAGTCTTTAAGTCTTCATCCTTTCAAGACCTTGTGCCCTTATCTTGTTTGACTCCATATACCCTAAGGCACTGATATCTAACCTCCAACGTTGAATTCTTAGTGTACAAAACCACTCTCAAAACTATAAATTTTGAAACCCTAACTAACAAACTAATTTAATTAGGGCTGACGTCATAGTTGGTTATTTCATCTTGACATAGAAAAAGTTGAATATAAGCAATCGAATGATGATTTGAAGCATTTATTGAGAAAACTGTTGATTGGATACATTGTTAGCTTGGTCATCTTGATAGATATTGATGAATTGATGCTCTTTCATGGTTAATTGACAAAACATTGACTTCATTTTGTATCTATTGCTTTACATTGCTTATTAAATGATATCAGATAGTTATTGAAGTACTAACCCTTTGAGTTATAGCCTGCATATACATATTGTATTGTTGTTGTCTTGTTCCGGGCAGGTGTTTTCAATTGGGCATACACTTCTTTATTGGTTGATTAGCCAAACTATCTGACCTAAGTGGTAACCTGTGAGGAGGATCTTCTACTTTGACCTTTATACCTTAGCCTCTTCAAAACCCCAGGTTGTCGGGGACGTCTCCCCTGGGCTAACCTCCCTAAACAGAAAGAACCTCCCCATTGAGGTGACATTGGGTGGGGAAGGTTCATGTTACGCCAGTTTGCCTTTAATCCTTTATCCTTGACCTAAACTACAAACTGTGCAATAACAGGCCTCATCTAGGCTTTGAATTCGAGATACTCATCTAAGATAAGTGGAAAAATGTTTGGCTTCATTATTCATTGGATTGGGGAACAATATCCTAACTGAGGTTGAATTACAGAAAGTTAAAGATCTAGAAGCTAAGAAACACAAACTCTTGTTGTACAAGGAACGTGATAGGATGCTGAAAAGTTGAGCAACTTGGTTAGCGTTGGCTGACAATACAAAATATTTTCACAATTTTTCCTCCCACAGATAGATCCAAAACATGATTTTGGAAACGCTAGCCCAAGATGGCTCTAGGGTTAGGAATTTCCAGGGGTTGGCAGTCATGGAAGTTGTTCATTTAGAAATATTTCTTTAAGTATATTGTTGGTGCAAAAATTGAAGAAGTATTGAAGGTCGTTTCCTTATTTCCTAGGATGGTGAATGAGGATTTGTGTGAGCATATTTATAGGACGATCATAATGGAGGATATTCTTGCATTCCTTGCCTCCTTAAAAAAGGACAAAAGTCTGGGTCCAAATGGTTGGAGAGTGGAATGTTTTCTTGGTTTCTTCTACCTTTTGGGAAGAGACCTACTTTGGGTGGTGGAGGAAGTTAGACAAACAAGGAGGGTTCCAAGAAATATAAATGTGACTTTCCTTTCCCTTATTGTGAAGGTGGATTGCCCCAAATCCTTTGATGACTTCTATCATATCTCCTTGTGCAATAGTCTGTATAAAATCATTTCCAAAATCATTGTGGTTAGATGGAATCCGGTTATTTCAAATTATGTGTCACACAAACAATTTGGATTCCTAGAGGGAAGACAAATTCATGAGGAAATCGGGTCTACGCAACAAGGGATCCATACAATAAATGTTGATCATCTTCCCGCGATGGTCCTCAAGATTTACCTTTCCAAGTATTTTGATAGTGTCCCTACTTTGCGTGCACTTGTTTTTACTACATCTTGGTTTCACTTTACCCTTGGTTTGGTGGGTTATAGGGTGTGTCTAGACCATGAATTTTATAGTGCTAATAAACAAGTTCGCTTATCCATTTTTTAAAGCTTCTCGAAGACTACAACAGGGCTGCACTCTATCTCCCTACCTCTTCCTCCTGGTAGTAGAGGGTCTAAACCAAGCAGTCGAATGTGCTAGAAGAAGAAGAATGTTGACGGGTATTAAAGTTGGAAGAAATTTGGTTGTCTCACTTACTCTTTGTGGATGATGTGTTGTGTTTATTTTCAACTATTAGTAGGGGTGCTTCTACCCTCAAGAATATCTTGTATATTTTTAATAAAGCAACATGGATGGAGGTGAACATTTTGAATTCATCCCTATAGACTCCTAACCTAAGTAATAATCTTATGTTTGATTTAAAAGACATTTTTCCTTTCCAACACCACAATATAGATGATGGTTTCAAATACTTAGGGTTTATCTTAAAGCCAAATGGATACCTCAAGTCTAATTGCCTTTGTCTTCTTGTGAAATCAATTTTAGAGGCAATCACAGTCTATTATCATACTTTGGCATATAATCCAAAAGGGGTCCTAGATAAGCTTAGGAAATATTTCCTAAACTTCTTATGGTAGTGAAGTTTAGAATATAAGGGAACACATTAGGTAAGTTGGAAGAAGTTGGCATAGCCAAAGGTGATGGTTGGTTGGGGATTAAATGATCTAAACCTTTCTGGGAAAGCTCTACTAGCGAAATCTCTTTGGAACTTCCTCATAAAGGATAGCCTATGGAAACAGATCCTAGTTCATAAGTATATTACTTCGAACTCAATGATATATTGGATAAGTAAGGAGTCTAAAACCATAAACAATGTGTCAAACCAATGGAAGGCCATGTCCTTGGATTTTCCTATTTTGGGTTATTTCCTAGCTTGGAAGGTTGGAGATGGTTTAGAAGTAAGAGTTGAAAAGGACGCAATTATGAGTTGTAACTTGAACATTTTCCTTCCAGAAGTAATTTTCCTTTACCTCCAAGATCTGGGGAAGGTTTCTTTGAACCAAATAGTTAAGACAGAGGCTACCTCCCTTTATAAACAAGGCTGGATAACTACATAGGATATTGGTTTGGATGGTGACAATGTCCAGTCCTAGAATACCTTTCTTCCAGAACTTCTTAAGTCTTGTACTTGGTTGATCGATGAGAAAGAATTTTTAATTTGGGTTTACAATGAAGTTGGGGGGGGGACTACTCAACCAAGCTTGGATACTAGGCCATGGTCGATTAGATTGGGGGGGACCCCAAGTGGTGATGGAAAACACTATGGAAGACAACATCCCCTGCAAAAGAAAAATTACTTATGTAGATTTCTCTTAATGATAAAATGTTAACCTAGAGTCAACTGATCAAAAAAGGGAAGGAAGGTCCAAGCATCTTTCTTCTTTGTCGAGCTAGTGATGAATCAAGTCAGCACCTTTTCCTCAAGTGTGCTTACTTAAAGTGGGTCTAGACTAATTTTGGAAAAAATCTTGGTGGAAAGGCCCCTCAATAGATCCCATTTTGAAAAAGTGGTAGACATAAAATGGTCTAAAAAAGTGGAGGTCTCTTCCTTTCAACTTGGGCCATCTGGATTGCAAGGAATTCTATTACTTTTGAGGATATTTTTTTTCCACCCTTCCAAACTTCGGTTCATATTGGGTCTGTCTTGCACTTCTTCACATTTGAACCTCTATCGGAAGTCCTGAGGGTTCCAAAAGAAGTTATGATTGATCACTCAAAAGCTTAGGATTTTTTTGATGGAGCTTGTAGTGGATTGGCCTCAAAGGTGGGTTTGGGGTTCTCTTTACACCTCATTGATAACCACCAGTTTCAATTCAAAAACAATTATAGTAAAGGTAAAAATAACCTAGGTCAACTAAATTCTCTTTTATTTCTCTTGACTTTTTCTTTGAAGATGCATCTTTCCTCCTTACAAGTCATGGCAGACTCTTTGTTGACAATCAACTGGATGAAAGGCCTTTCCCAGGTGGTTAATATTTCAGTTCAATCATTGGATCATTATGTGAAAAGATTGGCCTCACTATTCCTTCACGTATATTTTGAGCATGTTTACAAAGAACAGAATGTTGTAGCCAATGATATCTCCAAATTCAGCCTAAGTCTAGAAGACTTTACCTTTGTTCTAGAAGAATATAATAACAATTTATTACTAAGTAGAAGGCAAGCTATGTTAGCTAATCTTTAATGTTTAAGTTGGAAGATTGTAATGAACTTGTTTTTTGCTTTGTTAAGTCCAAAACTTTACTAAAGCTTCACTTTAGGTGGATTTTATTGATATGACCAAGGTTTCTATTTGAAAGAAGTTATAAAAGATATGTTCTTTGTGTTTTTTCATTTGTAGATAAAATTGTTGGTATCAATGGAGGTTTTTATAAAACCCCTAGTTTTGGTCAGTGCATCTAGCATTTGAGGATTGTATTTTTCTTTCATCTCGAATAAAAAATATATCTTTTTCCTTGGAATATATATATATAGAGAGAGAGAGAGAGAGGTATCAACGATTAAAAATATAAAATTTGAACATGGGTAAGTTTTTTTGTTCTAAGACTTCTGCGATCAATGATATTTTGTGGTGATGTTCTTTCGGATCCATCACAATAATTTACAAATCCTATTCCATATGAGTCATATATATATATATATATAAAAGAAGGGTAAGTTATAAATTAAGCAATTTCCTATTCCATAACAGTGCCTAATATATATAAGAGAAGTGATATATGCCATGGAGTAATTGAACTTTCATTTTCTCTCTTTTTATTTTATAAAAAATTATTTATAAGGATGAATATATTTTATTTATAAAAATACTTTTTAATAAAAATATTTGAGTTTTTAATTTAGGTAGATTAAAATTTTATTTATAATTAATATAGAATATACTTATAGTAATAATAATAATAATAATCAATTTTTATGGTTACACCTTTAACACCAAATTGATATATAAAATATTTTGTTTGTAGGATAAGGGATCCTTTTCGCTTAGCAATTTTATTATTGATTTATATTTTTATTTGATTAAATAAAGATTTAACATATTAAATCACTTAAACAAATTATTGATGGTAATAATGATATTAATGTTTAGAGTATCAATGATGATGATGTTTACGATTGACAAAGTATATAATAATAATAATCTATTTTTAAGGTCACGGCCAAGCCAGGACACCAAATTGGTGTATGAGACCCCCTTGTTTGTGGGACAAGGGACCCCCCTCCACCCAGCGATTTGACTAGTAAAGTCTACGAAGGTATACATACCCTACCCCCCTCTAGATTTGAACCTATGACCTCTTAAGAGGAAACACATGTTCTTCACCATTAGGCCCACTCAAGCTGTATATATATAAACATATAAAGTAGATAAAGAAATAATGAGTCGTTCTATATTTATATTATCTCAACTTTATCTTATTAATATTTTGAATATCATTTTAAATTTATCTTTTTAATTTTTTATAAATGTAAGATTTAACAATGTCAATATTATTGATTTGAATTTCTTATTTTATGTTACAATAATAAAGTCAAGTTTCCAAACCTTTTAAATTCATTTAAGTATGTAATAGTTATTGCTCATATTAAAAGTAATAACTAAGAACTTATTTTTACTTAACTTAAACAATTTATATTTATATTTTAAATATTTAATCATATTTTAGATGTATGTACTCCTAAACTATATATTATAATCGATACATTCATATGTAAACAATTTTAAATTTATTTTAAATATTATGTAATAGTCATTGCTCATATTAAAAGTAATAACTAAGAACTCATTTTTACTTAACTTAAACAATTCATGTTTATATTTTAAATATTTAATCATACTTATTTTTTTAAATTTATGTATTATAATTGATACATTCATTTGTAAATAATTTATGTTTATATTTTAAATATTTAACCATACTTATTTTAGATTTATGTATTATAATTTATTTATTTTTCATGGAAAAAAAGCGTAATTTTATTTATCTGAAAAGACAAAAATATATTTTATAGGTTCTTCAAGGAGCACAACACCTTATGGGTGTAATATATGTACCAAAAAATATAGAAGAAAGTCCATGACTCTCTGCCGAGAAGGGAGGCCTTGGAAAGAGGTATTTTAAAAACAAAAAATTTATCACCCAGAACATGGTGTTTGAGTATAAAAGTCTGTAAAAAGAGATTCTGATTTGAACCAAAATTGAAAGTGTTTTGCAAAGATAAGTTGTTGAATATGTTAAGATTATCTCTTGTTGACTCCCTAGGTCCAAATAAACTTTTCATCCAAAAATTATATTGTTGTTGTTGATCCTGCTACTCAACTGTTGTGTCTATAAAAGGGCGGTGGTAATATGCTTGTGTCTCTCCATCCTTGTATTCTGAGATGTGCCATTGGCCCATGGCAAGGGGTAGCCCTGCTTTTGAGAGTGTCTTCTACCATGTTCATGTTCTTGTAGACATGGGAGATAGTCATTGTGTCAAATTCTTCCATCATACGAAGGATGTCCTCCAGAATAGGGAGGAGGAAGATGTTGTGACACTGCTGAAGTTTTCTTGCCTAGTTTATGATGATCATTGAGTCTCTAAAGATTTGGAGGTGCAGTAGTTATTTTTCTTTTGAAAAGAGAAGTAGTAATTTTAAAGTCAATAGCTCAGCATAGTTGTTTGTACCCTGTCCCAGCCCCAGCTTTATATGAAAGGAAATATTTTCTGATTGATGAAGTACAAATCCACCCCCACAAGTTTGATTTTGTGAGACCCCGTCAAAGTAAGCCTAAGGCTTGGATTTGTCTAGTGTCTCTATATGGATTGACTGTATGTTTGGACCTTTTTTTATTGTGAAAAATGTAAGAGTATTGAGAGACTTTGTGTTGTAGTTTTTTCTGGGACAAAAGCATTGTCAAGGAAGAGTGTTGTGTTTCGGGCCAACCAGATGCCCCAGTTTATGATGGGGGGGAGAGATTTTAGTTATTTGTATCTTGTGTCGTGAGTCTAGGCTTCCCATGATTGTTCCAGACCTGGCCCTCCCCAAGTGCATGTTTGTCCAATGCTTGTTGAAAATTATGTCCATACTCTTTGGGTGTAAGGGTGGGAGATAACCAAGTGGAAGGTTGTTTCATTTTCAGAGTGGCAAAGGGGACATCTTCCAGGTCCTTCGAACTGTCACTTTTGTAGATTTTCCCAAGTAGGTACTTTTCCATTTAGGGCCTCCCAAAGAAAGATTTTGGATTTTTGTGGACATTTTAGCTTCCAGAGTCCTTTCCACCACCAAATTTGGTTTTGTTGAAAGAGGTCCAGACTTAGAGCGATGTATCCCAGTTTTGAGGTGTAAGTTCCTGAAGGGTCCTTTTTCCAGACCAGCTCATCCCCCCTGTTGAAGAGTCTTATGTGTTCGACCTGAAGTGCTGCAATATAATTTTTATATTGAATTGCAAGGGCCCTTGTTATCCCATATTAGTCGCTCTTTTCCATCCCTGATGCCAAAGAGTAGTAGTGTGTAGGTCGGGAAGATGGGAGAGTAGGGAAATATTTTTCCTGTGGAGATGTTCGATTAGTTCCAGAGAGAGAATGTGAGAGTTCCCACTTCCAGTCCAGCGGTCTGCTCTAATGCGGAGGTGACTTCCTCTATCTACTCTCCAAGCAAGTCCTCCAATTACTAAAAAAGAGGAAATAAGAGATTTCCAGAAGATGGAGCCTTGTTTGTGTGACTTGTCTGTGGATCTGATCCAGTCTTCCACCATCTCCGGGGCTATGTATTTTTGGGTGATAACTAGGGACCAAAGGTTGTTGTTTGAGATGAGGCGCCACCCTTTTTTTGCTGCCAAAGCCCTGGAGAACAAAAATATATTTTTAAGCCACCATCCTCCCAAATCTTTTGGTCGAGCTAGGCGATCCCATTTTTCCCACGATTGTTTGATCTTGTCTTCGGTAACTGACCAAATGAAGCAAGAGCATACTTTTCTAATATTTTCCAGTGTTCCTTTCGGTATCCAGGCCAACAACATATAGTAGACCAGGATGGCCTCTAGAACTGCTTTGGTTAGGGTGAGTCTTCTTTCCCTTGAGAGCCACCTGAAGCTCCATCCAGACAGTCTTTTCTCCAGTTTGGAGATCAACCATTTCCAGTCCTTTTTAGGTAGTTATTTGGTTTTAAGTGAAAACCAAGATATTTTAGACCTTCTGATAAATCTTGAAAAGTATAGGGAAAGATCCTTCGATAGATTTCTTCATCCTCTCTTTCCATTTCAGAGAAGGAAAGCGTAGATTTTTGTATATTTATTTGCATGCCAGTTGTCGAGTGAAAGAGGGAGAGAATATTCGCAAGAAATTTTGCATCCTGCCTTTGACCGCTATAGAAGATGAGGATGTCGTCCACAAAAAGTAAATGTGTGATTCTTAGTCTTGTGGTTAGCTATATTCCATGAAAATCCCCCAAAGTAACTGGATTTGTTATAGCCCTGCTTAGTCCCTTGGCCACTAGTAGAAAGAGTAGAGGGGAGAGGGGGAATCCTTAGCGTAATCCTTTTTCGGAGGTGAAGAAAGGTGAGGTTGCTCCATTTATGAGGACTGCAAAGGAGATCGAGGAGATGCAGACCATTATACATTTGATGAAGGGGACCTTGAATATGATATAAGTGAGTAGGATCATGATAGAGGAGCAACTTACCTTGTCAAAGGCCTTTGAGAGATCAATATTTAAAATGGTGCCCTTGGCTTTTGTAGTTTTCAAACTATGAAGGCCTTCCTGAGCGACCCCAATTGCTTCATGGATTTGTTGACCTTCGAGGAACCCAAAATGTTCTTTCGAGATGGACGAAGAGAGTAGTGGCTTCAGCCTCCAGGCTATTACCTTTGCAATGATTTTATATGTGCAATTGCAGAGTGAGATGGGTCAGAAATCATAAAAGGAGAGAGGATCATTTACCTTGGGGATTAGAGCTATGAAGGTGGTGTTGAGTGGGCTGTGAATTCTTCCATTTAATATGCATTCCTCTATGACTATGGGAATATCGCCTCCAATCAGATCGAAGAAGCCCAGATAGAATTCAATTGATTAGTCATTTGGACCAGAGCTTTTATCTTTTCGAAAACTTTGTAGGGTGTCTTTGAGTTCGACTTCAGTGACTTATGCATAAAGATCTTGGTTTCCTTCCTCGTCCACGAAGTTGGGGAAGTAAAGAGGTAGTTTGATGATGTCAGCTATGTTGGTCCTTTTGTCTTCTTTGAATAAAGTTTGGAAGTGTCTTTTTCCCATAGTTGCTAACCCTTCAAAGGAAGTAACTCGTCTGTCTTCCTGATCCTTTAAGCTCCAAATTGTATTGGCCGCTTTCCAACCTTTGGCGAAGGCATGAAATAATTTTGTGTTCTCATCCCCATTTTCTAGCCAGATTGCCCTGCTCTTAAGTCTCCAACTTGCTTCTTGATCTGCCAAAATTTTTCTTCGCTTTGCCTCTAGGTTTCTAAGAATTTATCGTGAAGCTTCCGATGAGAACGCAGACTCAGAATCTTGGTAGATTGCCTCCAGTTGGTCCTCAATTATTTTGAGTTCTTGCTCATCTTCTTTTTGTTTTGATTTTACCCAGGGAATGACCAAATTCTTGATTTTTTTTAAATTGTCAATGAATTGTATGGCTGTCGAAGTTCCCCTCGAATCCTGAAGGGGAGTCCAATTTGATTTCACCAGTTTTTGGAAGCTATCTTCTTTGATCCAGTTGGAGTTGAATTTGAAATGGGTGATTGGATTTTTTGGTCCCTCTTCGAAGGTTAACCAAACATAGGACTGATCTGAGTCTCCCCCGCTTCCTATCCATTGATGGAATTGGAAAGGAAGCAATGAAAGTGATTCGGTGATCAGAAATCGTTCTAATATTTTTTCCACTTGTGCTTCCCCAACTCTTAAGTTACTCCAGATGGGGAGAAATTTGACTGGTGCGATGTCAAAGAAGCCATTTGAAGCCAAAAGGTGGCTAAAAAACATTGTTTGGGGATCTAGGTGAGCCGAGGGGCCACAACTTTTCACTTCACCTAGGGAGAAGTTGAGGTCGCCACCGATAATTAGAGTTTTCAACTTCAAGAGTTCCTTGTTGAAGAGGGAGTTCCAGAAAAGTATCATGTATGTGTGTGGCCCATATACATTTATAATCTTGAGAGTCATCCCCAAACCCTTGACTTGTACCTCAAGTCCCGGACAGGATTCAAAAGCCCAAGAGTTTAAGGGATTTATCTCTCTAGAGAGCCAACCAATGACTAGGCCTCTCAATCTACCACGGGCATCCAACCCCAAGAAATCCCAGCCTGGGAAGAGTGTAGAAAGAGTTGTTGTGGTTGTGCATTCATCTGCTAGAGTTTCTTGGAAGAGAAAAACATCGGGTTGGTGCAAAGTTACCAACCTTTTAGAGCAGATTTTTTTCGGGGCTCGCTAATCCCCAGCAATTGAAAGAGAGGAGCTTCATGGGGGAACCCCATTAGGGGATTTTGTTGCTCTAAGAGCCCTGAGGAGAGATTTTTTCCGGCCTGAAGTCATGTTCATCAGTGCACAACATTGTGCTATGGAGAGGTGTGAAGGCCTGCCACGACCTTTTTTCGATTTCAAGGGTTCTAGAGTAGGCCCAAGACCTCTGGGGTCCGAGGTAGGGATAGTGATTGATCTGTTGCGGAGGTGGAAGCAAATGATGGAGTCCTTGGATCCCTCGGAGGAAGGTTCCTTTGAGGACCAAGAATTTGGGAAAGTTGGAGGAGAAGCATCTAGAGGGAAGTCTTCGTCTAGTAGAGGAGAAGGGAGGGAGGTGAAGGTGAAATGGGGTTTTAGGGAAACAGTGGAGGTGAGGGGGGAAATTGGGATGGGGGGATGCAATCTTTTAACATAAAATTGAATGTATTTAGCAAACCATTTACAGGGCAGGGGAGAGAGATTTTCATACCCAAAAAGTTGTTGATCAGGTGTTGAGGAGTTTTTTGGGGGCTATGGTGGGGGCATGCCTCGTCGCTAGCTATTGGAACAAGTGTCAAGGCATCCGCGGTTGGCTCTAGTTGATCTGTTTTTGTGGAGTCCTTTAAAGTTGTTGGGGTGGGGGAAAGTGTCCCTACTGAATTTGACACTGATTAGGAGGACCGGCTGCAGCTTGGTGCTCCCGACCTTTTTGCCTGACTTCTTGTGTAGAGTGTCCAGAGCGCCTCCGAAAAGATTTTGGACAGTCTTTGACCACATGGTCATATTCATGGAAACGTCTGCAGTGGAAGGGAACGCCTTCATATTCTAGGATTTGAACTCTTGTGCGTCCTAGGTCTGTGATATTGAGGAATTCCCTTAACCCTTCCCTGATGTTAAGAGAGACCAAAATTTGTTCTACCTTCATTTCTCCCGAGGCTAGAAATCCCATGTATGTTGTTATGTATTCCCCTAAAAAATTCCCTATTTATTTAAAGCAAATTTCTGACCAGAGGCATGGAAGGAGACCTGGTAGGCAAACCCAAATTGGGATGGAGTCCAGACGCTCACTGGCAACGTCGAAAGAGGGATTCCAAAGCTTCATAAGAATTAGCGAAGAATCAATTGTCCAACTGTTTTGGAGTGCGACCATGGCCTGAGAGGGTTCATCGAAAATAATCATAAACCAACCTCTAGAGAGTCGAAAGATACTGGGCGACTTTGTGGATTTTGCGCCCCAATTTGAAGCGGCCCAGGCTTGCATAGTTTTTTCATTGAATTTTCGACCATGGGCTTTCCCCACTAGACTTTTGTATGTCATTGTCGAGACCCCTACCATCGAAAGGTATTAACTGAGGATGAAGTTTGGATCTACCTCGAATGACTCTAGACATTTTTTCTGCTTCCTCCTTCTTTTCCCTGAAGTTCCTT
Source organism: Picea mariana (assembly GCA_032191745.1). Lineage (NCBI taxonomy): Eukaryota > Viridiplantae > Streptophyta > Pinopsida > Pinales > Pinaceae > Picea > Picea mariana. The sequence goes on from JASDQU011178808.1 coordinate 22,972, forward strand.
GGGCATCTAGGTCTGAGTTGAAGGGAGAATGGGAGCTTGGTGCCCCACTTTGGCTGAGGTCCCAGTCATTGAGGTTGAAGAGCTGAAGATTTTTTGAGACAAACCCTCGCTTCAACTTCGGAGTTGCATGACCTAGTGAGTAATCTTGGCCCTCAAAAGGAAGGTAGAACTCTGTGGAGAAATCCTGGCTATGTTCCAGAGCTTGCACGACCCTTTCATTATGATCTTCGAAGAGCGCTTCCAATAGTGTCTCAGGATGTACCCCAAGTTCTCCCAAGCTCTGAATGGACATTGGTTTCACCATGGGATCCAAGAAGGTCCAGGATACAGTTGCAGGGGAAGGAGAGGAGAAGAAGTCATAGTGTGTTGGAGAGAAGGGGAATGTGAAAGCATGATGGAGAAGTGTATTGTTGTGTTAAGAAATGTTTTCGAAACCCGATGAGAAGTGGGTCATCGGGGTCGAGAGGTTGTTATCCCAGAGATATCGTCCGAGCCGGGAGGGGGACCCCGAGACTTGTACAAGGTAAAATATTGTTAGCCTGGACATCTACGAGAAGAAGTCACTCTGGGGGACCGGAGGAGGTGTAGAAAGCGATGGAGATCCCAGTGGTGTCGAAGTGGACATTTGTAGTTGGGCGGAAGTTGGTGGGTTATCAGTTGTCCCCATCCAGGGGAGCAACTCTCCTGGATCTTGTGAGTAATCTACTTCATCGTCATATGTGGCCATTGGGACGCCCTTCCTTAAAGATAGGTCAATCGCTTCTTCACTCCTAGACTGTTCAAAAGCAGCTCAGGGAACCTCAGGCAGTAGCACGGGTGGAAGAGGCAAAGAGGAAGAGTCATCAAGAAAAGTGGGAGGATTTTGCTTAAAAGAGTGGGGTCGTGCCTGCAGTCTTGTCAGAGAGTTCTCGTGACCGTCGGGTAAAGAGATCTGTTGTCAAGTAAGAGGGTAGCTCGTGACCACAGGGTGCGGGCCATGAGCCCTCGGTGCCATAGAACCGCAGAGCCCCATCGTCCAATTAATTTATGTATTATAAGTGATACATTCATTTGTAAACAATTTATGTTTATATTTTATATATTTAATCATACTTTAGATTTATGTAATCCTAAACTATATATTATAATTGATACATTTATTTGTTTACAAATATTGGTATTGTTGATGATAAAAAATATTGTTTCCTAGTTCAATAAAGTGACTTCAACCATTCAAAGTAGTATTATTATTTCCTAGTTGGTGTTTGAAAGTGGTTAAAATGGGGATAAAGAATGAGCATTTTCTAAATAAATGATTTACTATTTGATAACCCTTCTAGTTTGTCTTTATTTCTGCCTAATAAACATTCCATCGATTGAAGTTGTAAGTGAAATATATTTGGAGCTAACTCAAAAGTTTATTTGTTATGTAGAATTTTACAACACAAATCCAATTGAAATGTAACACACCCACTATCATAATTTTAAAAATTTCGGATTAATCTCCCTCACGTGAGAAATCTCCATAAACTTGCATTAGCGAAATGCCAATCCCTGGTTCTATAACGGGATTCGGGGTTTCTAGTGTCAAGATTCATTCACCCCCAAGACTCGCGATTCCCCGAATTCCGACGCACTCCCTACGCATTAGCTCTCTTGGTTCAGCCCCCGGATCCACAGGACCTGCTACCATATGTCCGCAGCCTTATAGCTACCCATCGGGGTTTCGGGGTTTATGATGTCGCGATGCACAGGCCTTCGCAAATTCTGAACCTCTGATCCCCGATGCCACTTGGTGTTGACTCACGGCCAAGCTTGGTCTTCCGACACCTGTCCCTTGCGCTGGCGTCTATGGCCCCCATTCCCTATGATGGCATGGAGTGACACCTGTCCTCCACTGGAATGCTATGACTGTGGGACCGTCGCATTTCGGGATTTCGCGACTTCTCCTGTCATGAGTTTCTCGTCCCCGAGAATCCCGAAATGCCGAACCCCGATCTCCTCAGGATCCTTGGACACGCGTCCCTCAGGTTAACGGTTATGAACGCGTCAGGAAATCGCGGATCGCGATATCCGTATGCAAGAGTTCCTTGCCTTTGGAAAACCCAATGCTCCAAATGTCGACTCACCCAGATCTCCTGCCACGCGTCCTACCAAGATCAATGGTTGAGTTCCTTTTCTCGGGATATAGCTACTTATCCTATCCCGAGTCTCTTGTCCTCGGAAATTCTGATTTCCCGATGTGTCAAACGTCATTGGCGCTTGATCTCTAACACCTGTCCCTCCGATGGACGGTCCAAATCTTATCGTTGTTTCGAGACTTGAGTAGCCCCAATGCCTGGTATCCCAGATCTCCGAGACGGACGATCTCGTGACACATGTCCCTCTCCAACCAGACGGCTTAGATTTTCTCTCGGGGTTTCGAGACTTTCGAAGTCCTGTTTTCCTTGCTCTCAGGATCTCCGATTCCCCGATTCCCGACTCTCTGGGATCTTCTGACACGTGTCCCTATGGTTTGGGCGGCTGAGATTTTGTCGGGGTTTTCACTTGGATTTCCCCGAGCACTTGTCCACGGGAATGCCGATTTCCCGATGGAAAATATCCCGATCCCCCTCCGGATCTCCTGACACGCGTCACGCATAATGGACGGTCCAAATTCGATCGGGAAATCGCGTATCCTGATTTCATTGTGTATGAGTCTTTTGTTTCCGGAAACCCCAATTTCCCGATCCCCGATATGCCGAACTCCGACTCTCCGGGATCCTCTGCCACGTGTCCCTACTATTGGACGGCTTAGANACATAACTCCGAAGGCACCCGATCCTTTGCCACCTGTCCTCGCAGACGGACGGCCCAGATTGATTCTCGGGGTTTCGGGACTTATGAGGTCTTGGTTCTCATGGCCTCAAGAACTCCAATATGCCGAACTCCGACTCCCACGGATCTCTTGCCATGCGTCTCTGCTAATGGACGGTCCTGATTGTATCGAAGTATCGCGTTTCGCGACTCCCTTGTGCATGAGACTCTTGTCTCCGGATACTCTGATTTCCCGATCCCCGATATGCCGAACTCCGACTCTCCGGGATCCTCTGCCACGTGTCCCTACTATTGGACGGCTTAGATCCTATCGGGAAATCACGGATCGAGGCTCCGGATGGCAAGAGTTCTATGTATTCATGAACCCCGATATGCCGATTCCCGATAAGCCGATTCCCGACTTCCCGGGATCTTCTGACACGCGTCCTGCCGAGATCAACGACTGGGACTCTTCTTCTGCACACTAGAGTTTAACTCCGGTGCAACTCTTCTCGATCCAACGGCTGTCGGGTAATGTGAACCGAG
>JASDQU011178811.1:0-13528 GCA_032191745.1 Picea mariana
AAGGATAACAAAAATGGTGGAATTACCTCCCATTTCTAATTGCAACAAGTATGTCAATGGGTGATTAGGGGAGTAGGGTTGACCATGTTTCTTTACCACTATAATAATGTCCATATATGCATTCACTTCCCTTGATCCACTAACACTAAAAATAAATGTAGAATAATTCTCTAAAGACTTTAGAACAAAAGAACAAGAGTTTGATAGAGCTTCCGAGTTGATAACACTAAGTAATGTTTGTGGCCTATATGCATTAATACCAATGAACACGATTGGGTTTAGGATCTAGGCCTTAGTCATGAGGTGCTTCCCTTTAATATATAAGTTTGATAGAGCTTCCGAGTTGATAACACTAAGTAATGTTTGTGGCCTATATGCATTAATACCAATGAACACGATTGGGTTTAGGATCTAGGCCTTAGTGAGATTTGGTCGATCTAGTTCTACTTGGTCACACTAAAACATCACAACAAAGATCGTCACAATGCTCGTCACAATGGGTTAAACTTGATAGGGTGGAAAATATCTATGAATAACAATTCATCATAGAAAAACCTTAATCTGATTTAACAAGTATGAGTTTTGAACATATTATAAGATGTGAGTATTATCAAGGAGTTACAACGAACAAATCCAAAACAAAAGTGCACTAATCATTGAAGGTATTAGGTGTGTGAAAATTAGAAAATGAAAAAACAATAATAATAATGAATAACCCCAAATTATATCATGAATTAGAACACAGAAATCGATAAAATATACATCTATTTTTTATAAAAACAAATTGATTTTTAAAGAATTGGCATGATTGAAGTGATGTGTGATATTAGTGAGGCTCAAGCTATGAGAATAAGTATATATAGATTGATTTCATGGAGTGATAAAATGATAGATGGTTATTTACATATGGATTTATACATATTTGTAGAAGCTAAAGTGACAAGTCACTGTTGGGTCACCAAAATGCTATCTTTCACGCCTTTTTTCCTTGACTTTTAACCATTTTTTATTTTCTCGTAATCTTGCATTAAGATCATTTTAATGTTTATATGTGGGATTAGACTTATTAATTTTCAATGCATTTATTTTGGTATTTCATGTGAGTTTATGATTAAATATTAAGAAAAATAACATGTTCTCACTTAACCTTGAAAGTTGGGTTAGTTTGGTGATGATTACAGATCCAATTGGACTTTGCAACAATGCTTACTTTTACCACATAGCTCCAAATTCGAATTTCTTATTCAACCATTGAAGATTTGTCATGGATTTGGATCATCATCAACTATCTTGGATGTGGAAATAATCTTGGACCATATACAACATTAGTGTGATTTGTTTTGAATTATTAACAAAAATCTTGTAATCATTTACTAGTTGGTTTTTATCTTTTACTTATTAGTAAATGATTGTAACCGCACGAGAGGAAAGTGGATCTAAATTTATTAGTTGCTTATCCTATTCTCAAAGAAAACCCTTGTATAAATAAGAGTGCCTTCTCCATTGCAAGGGGAGGACTCTTGGTGAAAATGTCCAATTCATGATGGAATGAATAAAACATTTCAGTATCTTCTCTCATATGGATTGTAAGTATGTACTTTTATTGTGTTTTATGATTTGATTAAATTCTATAATTTCATAGTTTAATTCCCGCCATAAATTCTTAGGATAAAGAGCTCGCTCCATGAGAGCATGGTGGTTCTTTATTTTATTTATGTAATTTTATTTTATAGTTAGCTTTCTTCATTAAATACAAGCACAGTGTGTTTCTTTTCTGTAAGAATGGTGTCGTGGTTTAAATTGCTTTCTTTTAATTTGAAGATTTGATTGCTTAATTTGCTTATGCCTTTATTTTTTCTTCATGCTTTTAAATTATGTCCAAGTGTGTTAATGACCGTGTGTGGTTTGTTTATGGAAAATTAGGAATTTGTTACCTGAGATCTTGAAAGATTTGTGAAGCCATAAGACTTGAATATATGCCTATGATATTTCTGGATTAGGTTTTATATTGCAAGATTTATTTGATTTGGTTTTATGCTTGGTAAAGTTGTGGGAGTTTTTAAGTCTTGACTCTTGGAAATGATTTATCGAACGAATTGCATTTTGAATTTAGTAAGATTAGTATAGATGCCTAGTCCTACACATACAATGCCAATGTCTCACAAGCTTATGAGCTCTCGGATTGATAATGTAATGATCAACAATTTAAGCAATTAAATTGCCATACAATCACCATTAATAAGGTAGTTAAAAAGTTAATGTAGAAGATCCCAAATAATGAAACAAAATTCTTTGTTTTATGGGTGCATACATGCTCAAATTTGAATGTGGGTGCATACATGCTCAAATTTTATCACTTGGTATGGAAGCGATGCAAATTTTCCAAATTATAAGATCCCTCTCATATGCCCAAAGAATCTAGGATTGAGTGATGCAATTCGCTGATCTCGAATATATCAGAGATGCCACTTGGATTGGATATTCATGTAAGAACAATGGCTTGGATAATGAATGCACTTGAATGTGAAATAATGATGAGAGATACATGTTGTTTGCTCTCAAGGCTTATAGGTGCTCATGATATACCGAATTACACTGAGACATAGACCATGCTTATCTATGAGGTGTTGGAATATATTAATGAAAAGGCTGTTCTTTGATTGTGTTTGGTGTGAGAAGAATTGAAGGGAGAGTAGGTATGGATACAAATCAATTTTGACACGTGACATGTAGTCATGCCATGAACTTAATTTCACAAGGGAGCACTTTAACACAAGGGTTGGGATGGCATGGCATGCAAAAAGTTTGAAAATGGTCAAATTGCATTCTTNATTAAAGTTGATTAAGTCAAGAATGCAATTTGACTTAATCAACTTTAATTATCAATGAAATGCATGGAGGCCCTAGTCAACTTTGAACCTCGAGTCAATCAAGTTTGTTCCTCCTAAATCTACAAATATATAATGATTCCTCCATTTGAAGTTCAATGAGTGAGAACATGTTGATTGATTTGGTGGAAGGAATGCACAAATGGTTGTGTATTCTTGTTGAAAAGGAAGTGCTCAACAAACCGATCATTGTAAATGTACAATGTAAGCTAAAGAGATGTGAATCTATTGTGTGGGCCATTTGAGTCATATTGAAATATAGTTGTATCTTAAAACCCATATAAGTATGGAATTTTCTAAATATTTGAAAAATTATTCATTCATCTCATCTTTGAATGCAATATGGTGTGGATAGAATTGAAAGGAGCATAGGCATAGATGTCAATTTGGTAAATATGGTGTGGGTAGAATTTAAAGGAGCATATGCATAGATGTCAATTTGGTGTAATGTGTGACAACATGCACAAGTTAATTTTGGTACATGACTTGTAGTTACTCCATGGACGTAGTTTAATACGGAAGAACTTTAGCACGAGAGTTGAGAAGGTATGAAAAATGTTTGAAATTGGTCAAATTTGATTCTTGACCTAGTCAATTTTGATCATTAACAAAATTCATGGAGGACCTAGTCAACTTTGATCCCTGACTTAATCAAATTTGTTCCTCCCTCTAAATCTATAAATGTACATCGATTCTTATATTTGAGGTTCAATGATTGATAAGCATTGATTAATTTGGTGGAAAGAATACACAAAATGTTATGCATTGTTTCTAGAAAGGAAGTGCTCAACAAACCAATCATTTTAAACATTCAATGTAAGCCAACTAGATGTGAATCTATTGTGTGGGCCATTTCATTCATGCTACGATATAGGGGTATGTTTAAACCCATACAAGTTTGGAAAATTATTCAACCATCTCATCTTGGAATGCAATTTGGTGCGAGTAGAATTGAAGGGAAAGTAGGCACATATGCCACACTATTAGATTTGGGTGCAAATTCTGACATTGTAACGATGTTAAAAACAACATTAGAAGTCACGAAATTTCGTTGTTAGGATTGTTTCATCATAATTTGATGCAATTAGAGTGCCACATGGAAGTTTTAAATATATTCAATTTTCCTTCTTGATGTTAGAATTTCGACACCATTGCAATGAGAAACCAATGTTTGGTAATCTTTATCTAGCTTATTTTGCATATATATTTATGTTTTTAAACTCCCACCATCATTGGAATTATGGAGTTATTCTGACATTCAAGCTGTTATAGTGATGTCTGACATTGGTATTATGTAAAAAAAAATCAAAATTTTGACATCCAAAACATTTAGAAGAAATTAAAAGTTTAAAAAATAATTATTGGTAATTAATGATCCTCTAATGCTGATTTTTTTCTTTATTTATTTTGACATCTTCTATCATTATCCCAAATCGATTAATTATTCAAACTCAATGAATTGTCTTTTAATTCTTGCATTTTCACCACAAATATATAGGAGCATTTGCTAGAGTATCTTAGTTAATGCGATTCATCTTAAAATTGCATCAACTAACCTTAAATTTTATTTTATATATGTTTCTTCCATAGGTTTTCATAATATTTTGTTATTATGATCCAACATTATTTGTAAATGAGCAACTAAAATACAAATCATATACAATTTTTTAAACGTATTTTTGCTAGAATGTGGTAATGATACTTCCATATCCTATGGCCAACCATTGTTGCTACCATTACACTATGCAAAAGATACCAATAATAGTAAACCATTCCAATGTTATAACATACAATTCAATAATATTGTTGTCCCTACTTCACCAACCCCTCCCAAACACATACTAAATTCCCTAGAAATTCAAACTCAACTTTCAAAGTACACAAGATACTTTGTCCACATACAAATAATATCTAAAAAATGACAATATGTTTACTCAAAGAACTATACATATTCAATCATAGTGGGAATGACCAGATTTAGAATTATGAAACCACACTACAAAGCATAAATTTAATTTTATTATCCAAGTTCTTTTAAATCATATCAAGATATGATTTCAGATTTTTTTTCTCTACCACAGATGCCATTTTCATTTATACACATTACAACCCACTTACTCGTATCAAAGAGAATATGAATTTAGAACAACCTTTTATCTAAGAAGCTCCTATTGTGATTTAGTGGCCATTATGTTCTACTATGATGATTCAACTTTTGAAATCACAAAATTATTTACAACATGTACCACCATATTATGTTGTTGGAAGAGTGATCAATGAATAGCATGCTTGTTTACATAAATCAAACGAAAAATAATACCAACTGAAAATGTAGAGCATCAAGGATATAGTTAAGCTAATTACATTATACACAAGTTACATTAGTATCTCATCTAACTTGGAAAAAACAATTTCAAACTCATTACAATTTTTTGGTTTTTAAAAGAGTGGATATACATGACTTCTTATCTACGAAAGCTACAAATTTAGATTCTCTAACCATTGTAACTCCCATGGATCCAAATGCTCTAACCATTTCAACTCCTAGGAATCTAAATGCTCTATCCATTGCAACTCTTTTTCCCATTTCAAGCCAAACATTTGATGCCCAAATGGAGCTATGTGGTTGTACTGAAAAACATGTCACATAAATTAATTACAAAAGTAGTTGCATGTGGTATCTCTATTACAATAATATCAATGATGTGGGAAAAACTCATCACCCTTCATAAAATATATCATTTTAGGTTAAAAAAAATGATCTTTCTCTCAAACAAACATAGGTAGTTGTGGGACCAAATCAATAATTAGAAAAAAAACTCTTAGTTTAATCATCTATAATTCTTATAAGGAAAATGCAATAGTTTCATAGAAGTCAAGATAGTTCATCACAATTTACTAGTACAAGAAAAATCAAAATTTGCAAATCTTTTTTTTAATGTCATGAAGATGTTGCTTCTTTGTTGACTCTTCTTTCCATTTCATGACTCCTAGAAAGGAAACCTATAGTTAATATTTTTCTTAGACACAAAAAACGACCCTTCTAAATTCTAATGACCTACATAATTATGGAGTCTAAAATTGCGAGTTACCTAACAAATTTGAGACCATCCCTTTAAAGGACACATTATATTCTCCATAAAAAAACAAATGACATAGTAATAGCTAGCTAATGTCACTTTTTGTTAATTCATAACATTAAACATAGTTATGTTAAAACTTAAAAACAATTTTTATAAACATTTATAAAAAACTAAATAAATTGGAAAAACAATGGAAATTATCAAGCTAAGTCCTCCTAAAAAACAATCTAAAATGCGTACATACAAAATTCCAGAATATTTTCAACTATCAAAATCAATACAAATTTGGATCCATACTATACTTTCAAGACATAAAAACCATAATTTATCACAATGTAAATTAATAATATTATAAACTTTAAAACTAAGAAAAAAACAAATAAACAAAACAAAACACAAGATACACAATTTTGTTTCAATATTTAAAAAATAATAAAATAATATACCAAAACAGTTATAAAGACAAACTATAAATATGAATAAATTCAAACAAACAACATTGAATTGCAATGTTGCTAGTAGGAAACTATACTAAACATTGCAGACTTCAATCAACATTGCAGACATATCCCAATAATCACATAAATAGGACCAAAAAGGAAGAAAATAATTAGAAGAAAACAACTTAAGGCACATTTCATTCCTTGAATAACATGCATTAATAAAAACATCCTTATAAAGTATTGATTTTATAACTTATAACACTTCGTAACATGTATATTTATCTTATTATGCACCAAAAGGTATAATCATCACTTGCAAATGTTTCATTAGGGATTATAGTCATCTTCCAATATACCTCATGAAGTTAAATAGTGAATGACAACTATAGAGGATTAATTTATCTCGCACACATACACAACACTTGTAACTAGATTGTAAAGACAACCACTACAATTTCCTTACATAATTGCCAAATCAATTTGTATCACTAATATTATCACTAATATATTATCGACACTTAGCTAAAAAATAAATAATATGATTTAAATTTTTTAGAGGATTATAATAGCTTCTAAGTCCCTTGTAAAACCTATACAAGATCCCTCTTTAAAATGCATTTTGTACTTTTGGAAAGGTGAGATAAATGGCTAAAGCGGTATGGACAAACGTGTTAGATTGAATYAATAATACATAAGTGAGATTGATGTGTGAGAGAGCAAGCTACATGCATATGAACCGTTAAATATGTAATTTGATGCTCATAAAATCTCAAACACCTTAGTCTCATATATTAAATATTTCTCATGTGTATCATTTATTGCAGATTGAAATACAATGAGATATTGATAATGGAGATTTTACCTTGTTTGGGTTTTCTCCACTATAATCTAATCTCCACCTTCAATCTTGTTGTTTCCTTATTATCAATGTGCATTTATTATTGGGCTAATGTTGATATATGTTGGCTTTCTATATTTTTAACATAGTGTCAAATCCACTTTAGGGCCTCATCTTTATTAAGAGAGAGGCTCATCCATGGATTGTGGTTTGCTAGTGTTATGGTCTATCCATGGATTGTGGTTTGCTAGTGTTATATTAGTGGGTCTATTTCTATGATCTAATTTTGAAATGGAGTTAAGGGCCTATCATATAATTCATTTTCACCATAGAATTCATTTTGGTGGTACCTTTTATGAGACAAGAATGATAGGCTTAGTTGTGTGTGAAAAGGTGCAAACAACAAATATTGGTCTAGAAGTGGGTTGGTGATAAGTGTCCCTCATAGAATGGAGAACCATGCATATACTGTGTTGATAGCACGAGGTCTCTGCATACAATCATTGATGTTTGAATTGCATAAAATCATGCGCAAAGGGAAGGCCACACATTCTTGTTGGACATAATGGATGAGAGGTTGGAGTTTCCCAAATCCAAAATAATATTGGAGGAGAGCATGGCATTGTTGCACTAAAAGGGTAAGGAGGATTAATAGATGATGGGGTACAATAGAAGGTAGAGAACATCGTTGGAAAAGTTCATTGTTGATGGTTTTTATAGTCTCATGGAACAATGTTAAGACATTGTAGTCATCGTTGTTAGGGGAAACTAGTGGGATAGTTTGTCCTCGGTTGGGGTCCAATGGTGAGACCTAGAGATAGTACATAAAAGAGGGGCATTGTGAATTTTTTAACATGCAACTAAATTATTGTCATATGAAGGATCATGTCGCTTACTTTCCACCACCTACATGGTGGACAATAATAATATCAAGGAAGAATGTCTAGAAATATAATTTTGGGAGAAGTTTAGTAGGTTGCATAGTAAGCCATGTTAGAGGAGGTTGTTACTACTATGAGTTTGATTGTGGAGGAAGGACAATAGGTGTGCTATAGGGATCTATGATTTTGAATCGATAATCATGTGGGATGGTGAAAATCAAGGGTACATAAGTGATTCTCTGGAGGAACGAGATCACCCAAGATGAGACCCTAAAAAAGGAGAAGTCCATGACCAAAAAAGACCTTGATAATGAAAAAATTTGCATTAACATGGTTCTTTTGTGGTGTAGGCTAACTAAATGTGGTGGAACCCCCCACGATAGGTATTTATCTAATAAGGATGATGTTTGTGTGTTGTTCCTTTTATTTAGGTGTGTCACGCACCCAACCCCCTAAGTACCTTTTAGGAGATGGGGTATTAAATTTTTTCTTCTTCTAATAATGTTGAATCATCTCTATCACAACTCCATCATCTTTCACTTGTCAAGAGATTTCCAACGATGATAATTTTGCACAGAAATGAGCTCTTGGGAAAGCGTTATGACCCTCTGAAGATTCTCTAGTTTACATAGGCAACATGTCTCTTGATTCCATGTGGCATCCTCGTGACATTTCAGTGTCCATGCCAACTAACGTGGTGACGCCCTCGTCCCCACAAGGCACTAGCCTAAACTGCCACGACAGAATTTCATTCCACGTAGGCCTACAACCATTCGTCGCTCGAACCTTCTTCTGACGCAATCTTTGCTTCCCTTCGATGAGTATGGTATTGAGGAATATTCCCTCTCGATACCATCCATTCAGAGTTTGAGCGATTCATGTAATCTCATTACCCCAAACCCAAGGTATCGAGGAATATTCCCTCTACTATGAACCAATTAAAATTCTTCATTAATATTTCTTAGAATACCGCTCTTTGGTATCCAATTACTTAATCCCTATTAGGAATAATTAATATTCCCTAACTAATTAACCTTGTAAACGTAATTTTTGCTTAGCGAAATAATTTAATTAATATTTTGGCCCAATAATTAATAGGTATTTACCTTTTTTTCTTTCTTCCCCTTAGAAGTAGATTTAGTACTAATTTAATCATTACTCATAAGATCATTATAAGTAACTATATTATAACATGATAAGGTTAATTAAGCCATAACAAACTTAAATTGGTTAACCTTAATTAATGTATATAACTCACTACTTAACATGATATGGTTATTTAGGCCAACATATACTTAAGTTGATTAACCTCAATTAATGTTTATGATTCACTGCCCTCTCTCAGCACGTAACTCCACACATAATTTCACGTGATTTAACATATATATTAATATATGCATATTTATGTATTAACTGGGGAAAAAGGATTAAATATACTTGATTTGATATTTTTTTTTATTACATCAATTCAAACCATTTCCAAAGTCTTCACTATTGAAATACATGTGCCCCTCTCTTTACTCCGAACATCAATCACACAGGGGCAAGGTTTAATACTATTAAATTATATATGAGTGAGAATTATTAAAACTCTCGCCATATATTAAATGTTATACCAACCTAGGAGATTATTTAACATAATAAATCATTCAAGTAATTAAACCTCCTTCACGCGCAATATTAAACATTTATAATATTATAACATTATAATACTATTGAATATTTAAATCAATTCGGACCTGAAAGGTGTTTACTCTTCTCAACACTCTGACCCCAATCACAAGGGAGTAGAGTTTAATATTAATGTATTCATTTAGAATTTTATAACGCCCATGCCATCGCTCCGACGGTTTCAGGATTTGTTACGAAACTCCCTCCCATACACTCTGAATAGTCATCTCGGAATAGACTTTCGATCTTGGTATTTGTGCGCTCCATTCGTAACTCTGAAAATAAATATTATATTATAATTCATGTACTCCTTTTTATCCTTACCGAAGGCCAATCACAAAATAGGCAGGTTAAATATTATACTATATTTAAATTTTGAAGCATATATCTTCTCCCAAGCTAAAGTCGTCATAGTAAATTCGCACATGCCCTTCTCGTTACTTTGATAACCAATCAGAAAAGGGAAGGGGTAATATTAAAATGCATCCAAATTTATAATGTCCACACCATCGCTCCGATGGCTTCAGACTTCATTGAAGGTGGGACTCCAAAGACCAATCACCCACAAGCTTAGTTTAATATTTAATAACATATTTCTTAAAACCCATTGGTCTTCGCACTCTAAACAATTTCCCCGTTATCTGTGTTCTGAAAGAAAGGATTATTCGATAGTAATGTTTGTAAATGTTGTATAAATGTTTTCAAGGTAGGAGGATTTTTATAACTCCGGGTATTTGAGCACTAATAATTCAAAAATACTCTAATATTCGTTAAAACCTTTTTGCACAGAGGAAAGGGATTTCATATTTCCATTTTTCATGCACAAAGAAAAGGTTTAATTTAAAGCTTTGTTTCATTAAACCTGTAATAAAATTTAAGGGGATTGGTCCTAAGATAAAGATTTGCCTCCACAATAAATTCAATATTTCTACTAGGATTTATTGCCCACCAAAATTTAAAGGGACTCTTCCCAAATTTAGGCAATTTAACACAACTTTAACATAAATGTTTATTTATGCCACAAATAGAATTTTGAGAGCTTTTGTATTTTAATTCAATTAGAAAATTTCATGTTTATTTTCTAATTATTTTTCCTTAATAACCATTTATAATGACTTATAACGTTTTTCCATATTTGAGATTATTTCCTAAAGTTCACACAGATCTGATATCCTCTATTTTTTCTGGCATAGGATTTGAGGACATACTAAAATAGAACACTATTATGCAGGAAAATCACTCTCTCTTCTTTTAGATGTTTTATAGATATTTTTAACTGTCCAATCATCATTTCCCAAGCATGCATTAAACTGTACAACACAATCAACCACAACATCCACTCCCATACATCTTATTTTAAAACACAAATAGTCAAGATATAAGGAATTAAATCAAATGAGCTTCAACTAAGACATTCTCTTTATTTTACTTAAATTTCTCAAGTCACTTTTGTCAGAAATTAAACTTACACAGTTCTAAAACATAGTATGTAATTTTCTCTAATCTAAACACTACATAGATTTAACAAAATACACTTATCTAGAAACTAGATAGTGTTGCAACTGTTGAAAGGGGTGCCCTTTTCCACCCAACCATAGGCACATCAACTCCTAGATGGATTTATCGTTGGCCACCCCCTAGCTAGATCATGATTCTATGAGAGAGACTCTTCCTTCTGTTCAACAACGACCAGGGATGGAGGTTACTTTCCTCCTCCCACAGGAACTTGGAAGATCAGTTTTCTCTCCACCAAGCAAGGGGGTCTGCAATGAGTGCTTCCTTAGTCACTCATCTTCTTTGCAACCCTTTTTATCATCTTGGTTAGAAAACACTGCCTAACAATCCCTGTACCCCAAAACAAATTCGTTTTTCAGTTCTCATCCGAACTAGAGAGTTGCACATGCTCTCCCTCTTTAGAAATGGTCCCCCGAACCATTCCTCTTGCATCTTGTTTTCTACCCATGAATTTCCTGCCTTTTCTTTCCTTCCTTAGCAAGATTTCGTGGGTTCAATTCCCAATTTTGTGGGTTAGGTTAGGGATTTTTTAGATGGGTACTTTGCCTATTTCCTCATCGACTCTTGACGAAGACTTCCCAAATACCAGCTTGACTAGTAATTAAATTCGTTGGGTCAGAGGACTGTTCTGGGTTTAAACAATTTAAATCCAATAGAGTATTGGTTTGATAGGGGTCATCTCAACCATTACCAGTTCCCCTCTCCATCTCTCTCATGCATTATGATCTACCTTGGCAACCCCTTCAATAGTTATGCAACATCTTCCATTTTAATTAGTAACAAAAATATATATACATTACATTCTATGAAAAGGTTCATCAATTCCAACATCCACACATAATCAGTTTTCCCATAGTCTTTTAGCATGCTATAGTTATATTTACATGTTGTGCGAAACATGGGTATTATAAGGTGACTCTATAAGGACATGGTAGGTCAATAATAACAAATTGGACTTTCTATTGTGTGGACAAAAGGATGAAATAAATAATGAAAACATGTTGTAGCATGATTACCCATACATAGTGCCTATTATTGTACACCTATTCTCATACATGTTGCATGGTCTTTGCATGGACAAATACATGTAGATATCAAACTATGATCTTAAGCTAGTGTCTTCAAGAAAATGCATGATGGTGATGTCATCAAGAAAAGGTTCCTAGAAAGAGCTTGTATTAGTGTCGGTCACTAAAGATTTGCTAAATTTGTGTATTAGTGTTAGTAGTAACCTTTTTAAGTTCATATAACTATATGTATTTAGGTAAGAAGACATACGATCATAATTCTAAGAGTAGAATATGTAACCATTGATTTGGTCATGTATAAATAGAGATACCATTTACACTAATTTCACTATAGAACTTTTTGAAAGAGAAATGACAAATTAACAACAAACACTTGATGTTGAAGTGTAACTCCTCAATAGGATAAATAGACAAATTACACCAATACGGAAAAGTTAAATGTACAATTTTATGATGATATATTGTCAACATTTCAATCCCACTTTTTATATAATGGATTCATTGATTGTTAAATGTGCACTTATTATTCTTTTAATGTTGTTATACGTTTTTCCACGTCTTTGACTTTTTATAGAACTACCCAGCTTCGTGGACCATCTATAGAATTATTAATCATGATATCTTTGTTTCATTACAATTTTTCCACTCTAATCCCACGTTTCCCTTTAATGTTATATGTTCATTTATTGTTCTTTTTAATGTTGTCATATGTTTTAGCATGTCCTTGACTTTTAATAATAGGGCTACCCACCTTCATGGACCATCTTTATTGCATATTTATATTTTTTAATTTATATATATATATATATATAATTAGTATATTTTTTTGATGGGTGAATGGAAATGTTGAAGTGAATTGAAAATAAAATGTAGACATGTAGGACAAGGAAATGCATCACAGTGGTGGGATAGACATGTAAGGTAAGAGAAGACATTGTTGTTGGAATGGACAATTAGGATGAACACAACATATGAGGAAATAAAGAGTTTGTACTATTTTCAATATATATGAAACACAAGTTGATTGTAAAATCATTGATCTCGTATGAGTTTATTGCGAAATCATTTATTTCATCCTCAACCTCCTAATAATGGAGTCTTCATGCTCAACTACAGAAAGGTCTCAATTGTACTGCAATATTACAAAAAAATGTGATGTTGGTTCTATTTTAAGGTTCTCC
>JASDQU011178811.1:14890-25254 GCA_032191745.1 Picea mariana
CGAATTCGTCTATCGAACCTTAAGAGGGTTAGAGATTACTTGCAATTCTTTAGAATTTTGTTTCTATGCTCGAAAAACATTAAGAGAAGCTTTCCAAGATCATCATAGTTTTGTTGAGATAAAAGGTTAAGAAGGTTGGTATTGTGACAAATATTTTGAAATTGATATCTAATTTGGCTATAGGCTGGACAATCTAAGATAAAGTGCCTTTCATCTTCAATCTTCTTAGTGTCACAAAGGTGACACAATATTTCATCCCATGGTGTTTTAGGAATTGACCAACACCCAGCTTCACTATGGAGCTTGTGAGAGTTTGTTCTTATCTTAACAATGCTTATTTTTTTCTTTATACTTGTCAAAACAAAGAAATAATTTTAATCTTCTAGATTAGGGTTGATTACATCCTTATGATACCTTAATTTTCATTTTTTCCTCTAACTCTTTATCACACCACATTTTCTCCTTAAATTTTGATTTAATGATATTTTTAATAGTATCATTATTCTGCAAAATTGTGTCTTTCGTGATTCCCCAATGGATTAGCCAAGACTCGACATATTTATGTCATCCTTGCTTGAGTCGAAGGTGGTTACAATCTGATTAGGTTCCATGTTGTTTAAATTTTTCTTATACATTAGGTATCTAGTCATAGCCATGCTCTCAATGAGGGAAGACTTTCCTCTAAGAGGAGGATGAGATAGGGTGTATTTCCTTTAATTTTGAGATTATATGTTATAAAATTCTTTTGGATTTGCTTTATATTTCTCCAGGATTCATGAGAGATACTGCATCCCCAAACTTTGCATCCATATATAATAATAGGTGTAACAAGATTCTCAAAGAGGAGTTTCTTCTTATCCCATATCCAAAGATCGATTGATTTACAATTGTTTTCAAGCCCATAATAAGATTTCCATCCCCCAATAATCCTTTTCTCGATGTTATAATTCTAGTTGAGGTTATGGTGAATATCAATTCCAAGATATTTGTATGAAGCCACTTCCTCCAAGTTGTTGTTGTCATATACAAAAGTATTATAAGTGATGTTATTGGATTTAATGATCATGACCTTAGTCTTGTTGGTATTAATAGTCCTACCCATATTGGAGAAAAAATCCCTAAGGATTCTTAGTTGCTTTTCAAGCTCATGGGGACTCCTTGCCATAAGAACGATATCATCATCGTAAAGAATAATATTGATGACTATACTAGTGAGAGTAGGCCCGACACAACCTGCTTCTTCCAAGCAATATTCTAACTTGTCAATGTATATGCCAAAAAGGGTAGGGGACAAGGGACAACCTTGCTTGACTCCAATATTGTAGTGAATCTCTTTCAACCAAGCCTCAATGTTCTTAAATTTGGCAGTAACGTTCTCATACATCCTTAGTGTAGCAACCCTCAACTCAATACATAGTGGTAGAGTTAACCAGAGATATCATAATTTAAATTATTTTAATATAGTTTAGATTTCTCATTATATTATGAGGATTTTGGTGACATGTATGAATTAGATATTATGCAGAGCAGATATCATCATCCATGAAAGGATTCGAGCGAAGGCATGTGGATAATTTGGACCACCTAAATATTTACTTATGAATTCCATTTGAAATGTTCCAAGAAAAACACAATAAATAATGTCGAGTTGAGAATTACATAACATACATTTATATTTTTTATTGGTTAATATTTGGTAAATTTGAACACACTAATGTAGAGGAAATTTATATTTTTTATTAATTAATATGTGATAAATTTGAGCACATTGTTGTGTGTTATTTACATTAACTTATTTTCCATTTCGTGCATATTACAATCATTTTACTAGGATAGTTATAGCATCTATAATAGAACCCCATTAGTAATTTGATGTTGTACCTTTACATAAATAAATAAATTTAATGAAAATAAGACAAATTCACGTAAATGTTCAATTATAAACTTTACAATGATTATATGTACTATAAATTGATATTAAATTGCACCAATAAATAACTTTAATGAAAACAAAACTTTTATGTTCTCATTAAAATAAATATTTTGTAAAAACAACTTGAATACCTATAACACCTAAGTATAGACACATGGATAGCAGTAACCACTACTATGACTCACATTAACATAACTTCTAATATTTTTTTTATCATAATATTTTGAAATTTTAAACATTAATTTATTATTTCTTTCTTCATATTTTCTTATATGTCGACTTGGTTATATGAAAAAATAACAATACTTCTTTTCTTATATGTTGACTTGGTTATATGAAAAAACAAGGTTGCTGGGCAACAATACCTGTCGTTGTTGCAAGACCAATACATATAGTTGTTGCAAAACCATTAGATAAGGCAAAAACTTGAAATCATTTGATGTAAATGCAGTTTCGGCATAAATTGTTTGCAGTGGATGGTTGATTTAGTAAAATTCATGCAACTTAAGAGATTGAGTCATCCACCCAATCCCTTTGATCTTCAAGCTTCCAGCAATGCACAAATCCATAAAAAGAATTGCCCGCCCTCAATTTGTACAACCCGTGAAGCTCATAGGGAAATTGCTAAAACAACCTAAGATTATGGAGTAGAAGTTATGTCCTCCAATTTTCCGTTTAGTTTTTTCTCCAAAGACCTCATTTTTCAACCATAAACCCTACTTCATCCCTAAGAACCAAAGCTTCACCCTAATTTCAAGTGTTGAGACCATAGTTCTCGTAGCGGAGGCAAGGAACTCCTTAAAGCCAAGCCTCTATGGACACAACACAAGAACATCAAATCATTCGTTGAAGGGTGCTAAATATATTTGTCTTAGTCTATAAACTTAGCATAGAATGACAATTTTAATCTATCTTCATGGTGCTCGCTGAACCTTTTCCTATAGCAAATATGCGATTTTTTCAACGACGAAAGATGCAAAGACTTTAATTTTATTTGGAAATGAGCATAGAAGAATACATTTAACCATATAGAAAGTCATTGATCAAAGCAATCACATGAGATATTGGAACGTTTTGTGTCGATCACGAGGCAGGTTCGATCGAAGAGCGATGGAAGTGGACCTATAGAGCTCTGGTTGACCCCAAAATTTCATTTATCTTCTTGCTTGCTTGCAGAAAAGTTTTTCATTGTATCCGGACTTGGAAAACCCACTTGACGTATTATCTGCTAGCCACCTGTTACTTGTTGCAGCCCCATAAGAGGCCAATTGATCTATAACAGAGACGACACCTTGCATTTATGGTAGCTAGCCACCTGTTACCTGTTGTAGCCCCACAACATGCCAACTGATATATAGCATACACGACACCTTGCATTTATGGCAATCACCATTGCTACAACTCGAAAATGCATTGTCAAATATCGATCCATGAAAAATTTCATTTATCTCCTTGCTTGCAGATAGTTTTTTCATTGTAGACGGACCTGGAAAAGCCGCTTCACGTATTACCTACTAGCCACTTGTAACTTTTCCTAGCCCCATGATAGGCCAACTGATCTATAACAGACACGACACTTTGCATTTGCAGCAATCGCCATTACAACAACTCAAAAATGCATTGTCAAATCTCGATTTATGACGTGCTGCTAAATGTCTTCGAGGAGTCGAAACCAAGATAAAAATGGCGAATATAACCAACTGACATTACATTTGAAGATGTTAAATAAAGTTTTCAAAGTCGGTTATCACCTGAAATAACGGATTCAATTTAACCACCAATAGAAAAATAGATAAATAATTTAAATATTTTTAAAAAATATAAAAATTCGATAATACAAAGCTTAACTTTAAAAGATGGCAAAAATTTGTGGTCAACCTTGAAGAAATAGGTAGTCAACGGCATTATCGAATGCTATATACCATGATGAGGGGACACGACAGGTATAATAACACACCAAAATTTGGACATGGAAGGCACAAAGAACTGTCTTCCCTTTGATGGATTGAAACTTTATATGTTTTCGTTTGGGCTCATTGAATTTTTTCCATTTCAAAACCAAATCACCTACTTTAAAATTTTTATCACCATCCTTATGCTTAACAGATAATCCTTTAATGATATGTTGGTGAGCTACAAATATTGTTTCGATTTTTGTCTCTCTTCCTCTAGCATAATTAAGGTATCAATGTTGTTTTGAAGGACACAACAAGGTTGACCTCTCGCATCTTGAGGCAATTGTAAGGATGGAAAGAAAATATTGGTTGGAAGAATTGATTCCTGCCCATACACTAAATAATAAGGAGAAGTACCCAATGTCTCCTTAGAAGTAAATATATCATCTTAGAGAGCATTGGCCAAAGTTTTATGCCAATTTCGATGATTTTCCATTACTGTCTTTTTTTGAATCCACATTATATATTTATTAGTGTATTTAGCCACTAAATTACCTTGTGGGTGGTAGTTGGATGAATACCTCAAAATGATCCCCTTATCCAATGCAAATTCAAACAATAAAGTTGAAAAAAAAACACAACATTACTAAAATAAAATAGAAGGAACCCGAACCTGGTGATTAAATGTTTCTCTAAAAATTGAATGACTATATTCTCATTTACTTGCACTAAAGGAACAACCTCAACCCACCAAGTGAAATAATCAATCACGGTTAAATTGTACTTATGCTTCTTTGATGAATGTGAATTTATCTCTCCTATTATGTTTATGCCTCACTACTCAAAAGGTCTACTAATTGCAACATGTTATAGTGGTATTGATGCTTTCTTCTCTCTCCCCTCACTTAACTAACAATTTTTACATTTCCTTACGTAAATTTGTGTATATAGAAAGAGAATAGGCCAATAATATCCATCCCTTAAGACCTTGTGAGCTGTCATATTTCCAAAAAAATGACCTTTGACCGACCCATTATGGAAATCTTTCAAAACTTTCTTAGCATCTTCATTTTTTAGACATCTTAATAACACTCTGTCGTAGTTGTTTTGGAAAATGATAGCATTGATCAACTTGTATTGAGAAGATTTCAATCTCAAAGCCCTTTTCTCTTTGGAATTCATATAGATTGGGCACATCCCACGTTGTAGAAAAACATCATATCAGTATACCATGAATCCGTAGTGGTTGGAAAATAGGGGGCTTCATTAGTATAAGAATAAATTTTATTTTCGCATCCCTCTTCTTATTTTATTGCAATATCTTTTGATTCTACAACCAATTTACAAGTCCATTTCCCTCTCACAATATGGGTAGGTTTTGTTTCTAAATCAAATTCCTAGATGGATATCATCCATTTACCTCTAGGTTCCCCTAATTCTTGTTGGGTAAATAATGATCATACAATGAGGTGACATATTGTTGTTTCATGTGATTTTTAAGGATATAAGACTTAAAGTGTTTGACACCTTTATAAACAACAAAGTCTTGTTTATCTATCATAGGGTGATTAAGTTCCACTCCTTGCATGTTTGTACTCATGAAGGAG
Source organism: Picea mariana (assembly GCA_032191745.1). Lineage (NCBI taxonomy): Eukaryota > Viridiplantae > Streptophyta > Pinopsida > Pinales > Pinaceae > Picea > Picea mariana. The sequence continues at coordinate 20,326 of JASDQU011178811.1, forward strand.
ATGTGTGCTTCATTTCCTTCTAAGTATTTCTATCTTAGCACTTCTATAAAGGAAAGATCATAAGGCAAGGTATAAAGAAATAAATCATGTTTGAATTCTAGACTGCGTAAGACATGAACATTAGGTATCGTCATTTTGATCTTCTCAAATGCTTATTTTTCCTTCTTATTCCATTTTAATTTTAAATCTTTCCTAATCATTGTTTGTAGTGGATTAATTGTTTCAACAAAACCACGAATAAACTTTCAAAGAAAATTAATCTTTCTGAATAAAGATTGCATTGCTTTCTTGTTATGTTGCAAAACCAAGAATAAAATTTCAAAGAAAATTAATCTTTTTGAATAAAGATTGTTGTTGGGCCTCAAAATAGTCCCTATTCTCACTCCATTATTCACCAATACCTTGACATTACTTCCATATTACCTTCATGTCACCTTCATTCCACCTCCACATCATTACATTTATCTCATCATTGGGTTATAGCTATGCTTTTCCAAAGTTTATTAATTCTTAACATTTTAAAGTGGATTTGTGGTTAAACTTTAGAAAATAATATACTTATACTTATACCTAACAATTAGAATGAGTTTGGTGACATGTGTAGGTGATTTGGAAGCTTCCAAGACACTCTTATGTGGCCTCCAATACTCAAATTCGAATTCCCTTCAAGATATGGAAGGAGATTTGGATAAAGGTCAAAGAGGATATGTGTCTCATCATTAGCTATTTGGTTGTAACTATATGAGATTTTTATGGTTCTAGGGAGAGAATAGTGGATCTCCATTAATGGGGTAGCTTCTTATGTTCTTGTATAAATAGGAGAGACTTCTCCTTTCAAAGGATATATAGATATAGGTGTGAAGTTTGGAAAATGCTCATGTTTTGAATTGATAGGTTGGTTCTTGAGGTTAGTCGAGAGGAGATTTTATATTGGAATGAAGATGTAATCATATTCTTTTGAATACAAGACATGCTTCCATTTTGATCTCTATCTTGTGTTAAGATTATGGTGTACTTACTGAAGGATGGAAGGGCCCCCATGCACTGATGCTAGTACACCTATGTGTTGTATATAGTAGGTTAAATTTGTCATTTGTATATTCATGTTATTTTATCTTTATGTTCTTTGATTTAGTAGTTTAGGATAGATAACTTCAAATCCTCGCACATATTGTGTTGTGCCTCTAAGCTTATGAGTTCCTGATTGACATTAAATCGTTGAGAAATTTATACGACATAGATTTCACTGAACATTTTGGCGCCGCTGTCGGGGAGGCACAAGTTAGGATTGAAGTTTAGTTAGATAGGTTTACTTTTTCATATCTAATTGTTAGAGCATTGATTTTCATACTGTGAATAATTTCTTGAATGAGAATTCAATGTGAATCTTTTCTTTCAACAGTAAGGTATCAGTCATTGTTATTCGGTTGTTTATGCTTTAAAGTGTTTTTTTATTTATTTAAAAAGAACTAGTTAAGTTGCTGATAAATGTGAAAAAACTATGAATACATCTCTTGAATAAGAGTTTAGTCTTTCTTGCATTTACAGTATCTAAACTAATTTGAATATCTTAGACTAGTTTGAATGCTTTTTGTTTTGATTGAATGAAGAGAAGTCATTGATATGTGGTAAGGAATCTATGAATGTAACTTCGAATGGAGTTTTAGCATTTCTTATATATACAACACTTAGATTAGTTCAAGAGTTCTTTTTATTTCATGAGCTAACTTGTGTGAAGAGTTAACTTGGTGACAGCAGGATCTTCATAAAGGAGTTCAAGTTTGAGCATTTTTTATTTTCGTACTTAATTAGTTTCAAATTCAGTTTTTAAAAACCCCCCCATTTCTTACTAACTCATCTACGAATGAGGAATTTGAAGATGATAAACATGTACTTCTTGGAGAGCAAGGATAATATCAAATATTGGTTTCAAAAGAACCTTGCACCAAATCCAAGGATGAAACAGGTTACTGACATCCTTGCAAACAACTAGGTAAACATTTTAAATCTTGATGTGAGCATTTTCAAATTCTTAGTCCGTAGATGGCTTCATTGGAAGCATTCTTTTACTTAGAAAATAAAACATCTTTCAAAGTTAATGTAGAATAGATTAAAAATACAAAATAAATAAAACGAGATCTTGTAGAATTTTCTTTTGTCGCAAATCTTGACTGTGTTTACGCTAACCTGCATAAATAAAATTAATTCAAGAAATTAGTATTCTCCCTTCCTGCACTTCGAGCGATCAGAAAGATTGGAAAATCTATTGAATTATTTAAAAAATAATAAAAAATCTTGCCGGAAATTTAATTATAGATCTGCTATCGTTTGTTTGAGTCCTAATAAAAAAAATCTTCTCTTGTATTATTCCTTTGACCCACATAATGCATAACGCAGTACCTGTTATTTTTCTTTCTTTCATGGCTGTCTCAATGATCAGACTATCACACACATGATGCAAATTGCTCTTTCGCCTATACCAGTGTAATTTTATTGTATTTCCACCTTCATCTGTAGTGAAACCGACATGTAAAGGCTGATGGATATCTCCTATAAAATGAGAGAGGAACAATAGAGATTCTGTTAAATTATAATTTACACCAGTGGCTCTGCCACCATAATTTCCAAGCTGGGAGGTGTAATTTTTTTTCAGGCACCATCAACACACATGCCTTCCTTTCCTTCGGCATTATGGCAGTCCCTAGAATAGATATATTTACACTTGTTATTTGGTGTGTCAATGAAATGTAATGGACTTGCCCAGCGATATCTGAACCGCACTTGATCAGCCCATGAACAAAGAGAAGCAAGGTCACCTTTTGCATAGTCCGAGAACAGTTCGTTCACTGTCGCTAATGCCTTTTCACCCAGCAGTGGGGCTTTCTCGCACGATGCTCATGGATCCCTCGGGCATGATATCCACATCCTTGAAGTTCCTCGTTTTGCTTAATGAACAGAGAGCGCAAGAGGATTCAGATTGAGGCTTGTCGTGTTGGGGTATTTTGGGAATTTCCTGCAAGGAGTTTTCTAAGAAGTCGATGATCTCAGGGGGCCATGGATTCCCTTGGCTGGCCAGGCAGGGGGCCTTGAAAGGCGTGTCAAGCCAGGAATCGAGTATCTTCTTACCCTCTTCGGGGATAGTGTGCATTCCTCCAACAGCTATAACGTTCAAGTTGTTGATGGACCTGCAGTTTTGGGCATCCTCCACGTAATCCCAGGTGACAGAATAGACGCTCAAGAACTTGTTGGCAAAAATGGAAACCCCAACACGCGTACAGATAAGGGATCTCACTCATTCAATGCGTAAAAATGCTATTCTTGTTAAATGCCATTTATTTGGAGATTATGACTTCAATTTTGTGCTAATTTTTCAACCATTATCCAAATATGCAATCCATTTCTGAGATTACGTGCAGATTTTGAGCGATTTGATGGATTACGTGCAGATTTTGTGAAGTTGTGAATTATTAAGCCTTATTTTGAGCGATTTGATGGATTATGCGCAGATTTTTTTGAAGTTATTAAGCCTTATTTTGAGTGATTTGATGGATTACGTGCAGATTTTCTGAAGTTATGAATTCGAGAAGAAATCAATTCAAACAAGAGGTCAACACAACAAGAAGAATCTCCAGAAAGGAATGCGAGAGTCATGCAACAAAGTTGATTTGTCAAAATGGAAAACCGATGGCCACGAGCACTATCTTGTTCATGAGATCCATGAACAAGGAACTAAACCTCAGGATAAAGGTCTCCCTGCACGTGGTGCCCTCTGGGAAGATCACCAGGCCACCTTTTTACAAAAAGTTCTTGATATTGGCAACATCCTTCTCGTAGTCCTAGGTTGGCGATTTTTATGGGTGAGGTAATCTCCAAGAATAGGTTGATTCTTTAGCTGACTGCGCTCATTTTCCTTCCCAGGGCCATGACCACGATCACAGGGCCCAACAATGTCTTGTGGTCACACATGAAAAATGTTTTCCTAGGACCGGGCTGTGGATGATCAATCCCGATATCAACAAGACAGTGAATCTATCTTCTTACAAGCTAACAACGTGATATCTGTTTTGTTGTCTTGCTCTATTTCCCTCATGGATCCCACACTATATTTTCCCCTGCCATTATTAGTTCATGATTCGAGATATTCAGCCATAATCTGTGGGGTGGTTTTGTACAATTTAAATGCCCATGATAACATAGTTTGAAACATTTTTATTTGTCCATTTTTGAAAGCTGAGTATGGAGGTTTAAGAGCTGTTATAACCTCCTTCAAGGCCACTTTGGGCCTCGAGGCATGTGTTCTCTCATTGGAAGAAGATTTTGGGGATGTGTGCCCAATTTAGAAGGTTTCAGTGCATCAAGTTGCAGGAATTTTGATGGAAGAAGTCATGCTATCAAAGGGACTTTTGAGGCTGGATATTTCACCAACAATACTTCATTCATGGAAAAGGGTCATGTTTGAGGGAAAAATTTCTAAAAACAGACACCAACATTTTTGAAAAAGCATTCACTATTGTCATTCTCAAAATACCCTTTCATTGCTGCTCTTTTTACTGGAACATTTGGAAGAGTAATTCAAAGAACATTTGGTGGACTATTTAAATGATGGTTAACTTGCTTAGAGTTGGAAACTTCATATTGTTGTATGCTTTTATAACGTACTAATCTGCAGGACACAACAAATCTATAATGCCGAGCTCTTTGCCATGCACATGTGTCATCTGACAAAAACAGGGAGTAAATTTACTTTTCATGGTTAAGAATGGATTGATAATAATATCATGAATTGAATTGATAGGTTGGTTCTTGAGGTTAGTCGAGAGGAGATTTTATATTGGAATGAAGATGTAATCATATTCTTTTGAATACAAGACATGCTTTCATTTTGATCTCTATCTTGTGTTAAGATTATGGTGTACTTACTGAAGGATG
>JASDQU011178813.1:0-18100 GCA_032191745.1 Picea mariana
GTTGGCTGACACGAAGATCTCGTCCTTGGCGAAGCCACTCGATGTTGTATGCTTGCAGGTGTGGTGTTGTCGACAATCCCAACTGTTTGACGACCTCTGCTGAGATGAGGTTCTTCTGGCTTCCGCTATCAACAATAAAATGCAGCAGGGTCCCCTTCACCCACATCTATGAATGAAAAAGGCGCTCCCCCTCTTCTGGATCTGTTGGTTCTTCTGGTTGAATTGTTGCGGTCGCGACAATAGCAGTGGGGTCTGCGTCGATGATCTGTCTTTTACCAATACTTTCAGAATCAGATTCTGAATCAGGGTTGGGCTCCTTGTCTTTGATCTCGACCACCAATGACTATTTTGAGTGACATTCATCGATGTTGTGCCAGGGGATTTTGTGGAAATCGCACCATTTTCTGGTGTCCTTCTTTGTCTTCCCGTGACCCTTCTTTTCCTGTGGCTTGGACTGGTTTTCAGGAGACTGTTTGTTAGGGTTGTCTTTGTCATACTTTGGTTGTTGTGGATTTGCAGACCCGAACTCTCTTTTGTTCTGGTGCTTAAATTTTTGCTTGATTTTAACAGCATATCGATAGGCAGCACCGAGTGATGAGATGTCCAGAAAATCCATTTCAGTTTGGATGTATCTATGTAGAGCCCCACGGTATTTCAGAACCAAATGTCGTTCGGAGTCTTTGATACCCAGCTTGGTGCGCAAGGTATGGAAACTATTGGTGAACTCTGGAACTAATTGGCCCTTCTCTTGCCACAGTGTGGTCCATCTCATGTACTGGTCCTCATAGTTGCCAACAGGGTAATACTATTCCTTTACCGCATCCACAAAAAAATCTCAAGTGGGCTCGGCCCCATATATTCCAGACTCCTCTGTGGAACTCTGCTCCTAGTAAGTTTCCCACCAATGTTTGACATGGGGGAGATCCTTAAGGAGTGTGAAGGTGATCTTTTCCTTGTTGGAAAAATTATGAACAGATAAAATAACCTTCTAGTAGATTTAACCATTTATCTAGGGCATCTGCATCTATTTGACCTTCAAATACAGGAATATCAAAATTAACCTGTACCTTGAAAGGCGAGGTGCCTCCAAAGTGGTTTCTAGATGAATATGCGCCTGATGCTATCGATAGGCATTGAAGGATGTGGGAAAAATTCTCCATCATTTCGTCCCTCTGTCGCGTGAGAGCTTGCTCAAGCAATAGACTGATAGGATCGTCTGCTCCGTCATTTTTCTTTTCTTCCACCATTGAGGGTTTCTTGGGTGTGCGAGAGAGATTTTCCTCAAGAGAGACAATCTCGAGACCCAACTTGCTATACTCAGACCTCGTCGGGGACATGCACTGAAAATGATCAAGAGCAGCCTGCTCTGATACCACTAATCCAGATTATTTTCGACACGAAATGAGAGCGGATATATAACACAGAAATATTTAGAGATATTGCAAGAGAGAGAACAATATAACAGATATATAGCGGAAATAACAAGAGTCACAGATATATAGTAATACATGATTTCTATTAATGAAATAAATGTACAGAGACTGTAAAATACAGAGTGAAAGACTCGCTAGAATGGTGGTAGCTTATCTCTGAGAAGAGATGTGATGGATACTCGCATCTGTGAGAAGATGATTATTACAATGAGGCTCTAAGGGCCTTTTTAACATAAGTAAAATCCAAAACCCTAACCCTGGAAGATGAAAATACAAAAGGTTTGTGGGCCCCGATGGGGGTAATTGATACGTCAACTTCCCAGGGGTGTAACTTTTGCATACGATATCCGTTTGGGGCGCTCAATAGCTCGTTGGAAAGATCTATCCGAGAACTACAACTTTTGGGTGAGCAACATGATTTATGATCCATGTTGCTCCCCGTTTTGTCAAAAAACATCGTTTAGGGCCTCAAAATGGCCCCGAAAGTTAAAAACTGCTAAAAATAGTAAATTACCAAAATTGTCAGAAACATGTTTTGGGCCAGTTGGAGAAGGTGGGTGGCCACCAATATCCACCTAGATCATTTCACCAAGGGAATGTGGCTTGGATACAATTCGTTGCAGAGCTTTATGAACGCTTTGACACTGACACCCACCATTTAGGTCGTTTGAAAAAGTTGGAACAATCTGGCACAATGGAATACTTTATAGCTTCTTTTGAGCAATTCACGTTTATCATGGAGGGAATGTCTGATGATTTTTTCCAATAATGTTTTATCAGTGACCTCAAGGATGTGATTCGTTCCCACCTCCTCATGGCTCACCCCCAGATTTGGGTGGAATATACTAAAAGAGATAAGGAATCACAACAGGTTGTTTCTTATCAAACTAAAAAACCTTCCTTTATTCCTCGCCCTAAAATAGTCACTCTTTCTCCTACTTTAACTCCACTAAAGATCCATAAATTAACATGGGCAGAAATGGTTGAACACCAACTCAAGGGCCTTTGTTATAATTGTGATGACAAACATTTTCCCAGGCACAAGTGTAATGAAAAAAATCTTTTTATGGCCATCTATGAGGATGTTTCTGAAGAAGAGGTCAAGGCTCCCCTGTGGTCGATTCACCTACACTCACTGACCTAACTCCACCCTCAGACCCCCCAGAAGTTGAACCGGTCATTTCCTTGAATGATCTCGCCGAGTTCTCTGCTCCCCAAACTCTCAAGAATTGCTTATCATCCTCATTGATAGTGGCGGCACCCATAATTTTACTCATCATTGCATTTCCCAAGAAACCGATTGTTATATCCAAGCAGTCAACAAATTTCAAATCATGATTTCCAATGGCGGATCCATGAAATGTGCGGGGTGTTGTGAAAATATGAAATCTCGTATGTTTTCTATTGACATGGATGGTTGTAACATTGTGTTGGATATCGAATGTTTAAGGACTATGGGCCCCATTCTCATGGATTTTAAGGATCAATTTACCATCCAATTCACCTAGGAGGGCCAACAATATAAGTTACAAGGAATCATAGTAGCTTCCCTTGAGATCATTAGTTCCCATTGCATGGAAAAGTTCCTCAAAAAAGGTCATTCCATCATTATTTCACAACTCCATTCCATTCACACCATTGAGACACCCTTTGTGCCTCCTGGCCTCTAATCCATTCTCTCCAAACATCAAGATGTGTTTTACACTTCCCAAGGACTTCTTCCTTCCCGTGGTGTTCATAATTCCATTCCCCTCATCCTCGACAACATTCCTCTTAATGTTCGTCCCTATTGTCCTCCCTTTGCCCAGAAAAATGAAATTGAGAAAATCGTTCAAGAATTGCTTTCCCCAGGAAATATCCATCCTAGTAATAGCCCCTATTCTTCTCATATGGTCATGGTACTTAAGAAAGAAGTCTCTTGGTGCATGTGTCCTAAATTTCGCACCCTCAACAAACTCACCATCAAAGACAAATTTCCCATTCATGTCATTGATTATCTCTTGGATGAATTAAATGGTGCCCAGTTCTTTACTAAACTTGATCTTTATTCTGGCTACTACCAGATACGTATGAAAGAGGAAGACATTCCTAAGACTACATTTCGAACACATGAGGGCCACTATGATTTCTTGTTCATGCCCTTTGGATTCTTTAATGCTCCCTCCACTTTCCAAAGCCTCATGAATCATGTCTTCCATCCTTTTATCTGTGATTTTGTCTTAGTTTTCTTTGACGATATTCTCATCTATAGTAAAACTTGGCCATCCCATCTTTCTCATGTGGATCGAGTTCTTCATCTACTCTTTCAGCACCAAATTTTCATCAAACAATCTAAATGTTCTTTTGGAGCCTTGGAAGTCAAGTACTTGGGTCATATTGTTGGCAAGGTAGGTGTCAAGGTGGATCCTAAGAATATTGAAGCTATGCAGGATTTTCCTCGTCCTAAGACTCTCAAAAGATTGCATGTTTTTCTAGGTTTAACAGACTATTATCACAAGTTTGTTAAGAATTATGGAAATATCGCGGTGCCTCTCACTACTCTCCTTAAAAATAATTCTTTCACTTAGACTCGAGTTGTTGATCATTCCTTTCATTCCTTGAAGGAGGCTATTTGCACCACTCCTTTCTTGGCCCTTCCTGACTTCACAAAGACCTTTGTCCTGGAATGTGATGCTTCCGAGAGAGGAATTGGAGCAGTCCTTATGCAAGATGGTCGGCCTTTTTCCTTTACAAGCAAACAACTGTCGGAGCGACATTTGGGCCAATCAACCTATGAAAAGGAAATGTTGGCCATTTTTCATGCAATGGATCTCAGTCCTTATCTATTGGGGTAAGGCTTCCAAATTAAGACAGATCATCAGAGCCTCAAGTATTTTCTAGAGCAATGTCTTTCATCCCCAGAGAAAAAAAAAATGGGTGACTAAGCTATTTGGATATGATTATGAGATCATTTACAAGAAAGGAAAATAGAATGTGGTTGTTGACACTCTTTCAAGAAAATACGAAGATGAAGGGTCCCTTTTTTCCCTCTCCTTCATTGTACCAGATTGGCTCGAAGTTTTTCGCTGGGAATGGTTGCAAGATCCCAAAATTTTGTGTCTGGTCCAACAATTGCAAGCCAATTCTCCAATTTCCCCAAAGTACTCTTGGCACAATGATGAGGTTCACTACAAATTCCGTTTGTATTTAAGTAAACAATCATAACTTAAATCCACAATTCTTTTTTAGCTTCATGCTACACCCATAGTTGGACACTCAAGGTTTTCCAAAACCTATGACATGGTCAAACGTTATTTTTTCTAAGATGGTATTAAACAGGACATTCACACTTTTGTGGTGGAATGTGATGTTTTTCAATGCAACAAGGGATAAATCGTCAAATCCCTCGGTACACTACAACTGCTTCCGATTCCACTTGTTATTTGGAGGGATATCTCTATGGATTTCATTATTGGATTACCTAAATTGTTAAATAAGTCAGTCATCATGGTGGTAGTTGATCATTTTTCCAAGTATGTGCATTTTTGTGCTCTTCAACACCCATTTATTGCCTCCATTGTGGCTCAACTTTTCATGGATCATATATTCAAGATTCATGGCATACCTCATTCTATTTTTTCTAACAGAGATCCCACTTTCACCAACAATTTTTGGCAAGAATTGTTAAGGTTACATGGCACCCAATTGCATCTTAGCACCGCCTATCATCCCTAGAATGATGGTCAAACTAAAGTTGTAAACAAGTGTTTGGAAACATATTTGAGGTGTTTTTCATCTGAAAGTAAAAATCAGTGGGTTCAATGGTTACCCCTAGTTGAATGGTGGTACAACACTTCTTACCATACAACTACTCATAGGACTCTTTTTGAAGAATTATATGGAAAAAATCCACCTTCAGTTCTCTCAAACATGCACAGTGTCTCGAAGGTCTAGACAGTTGACCAAACTCTTACAGTTCGAGAGGCTATTCTCCATGCCCTTAAAGATAATTTTTTCATGGCTCAGAATCACATGAAGAAACAAGTAGATCAAGGTCGTTCAAAATGTCAATTTGTTGAAGGGGACCAGGTGTTTCTTCGACTACAACTTTATAAGAAGACTTCACTCAAGGATGACCATTGTGAAAAACTTGTGCCCAAATTTTATGGTCCTTATAAAATTCTCAAGCATGTGAGACACATGGCCTATCAGTTAGCTTTGCCTAGTCATTCTAAGCTCCATCATGTTTTTCATGTATCCTGCTTAAAGAAGGTGATTGGAACTAAGTGCAAAACTCAAACCAGTCTTCCTGAGTTGGATGAAGAAGGATCCATCTGGTTGCAGCCACAATCAATATTGGACCAGCATGATCATCATATATGTCAACACCATTAAGGAAGTGTTAGTACAGTGGAAATATACAACTCCAGCAGATGCCACCTGGGAGCCAGCTACCATTTTGTAGCAATTTCCTCGTTTCAAGCCTTGAGGACAAGCTTGTTTTTTAAGGGGGAGGGAATGTTAGGGACCTAAACTCCCTAACCCCTCACGTAGGTAGAATAATATATTTTTCATGTAATAAAGGCCAATATTAATAAGACCTAGTAATAAAAAAGAATAATTCAAATGTAACAAGACCTAATAGAAGCTTCTGCTTCTAGAAGATCTTCCTCTAGATTGTTCTTTTGGTATATATATTTAGTATAAATAGGAGACGAGGGAATGAGAAGTTTTTGTCTTGAGAATTATTGTAATTAAATGTTTCTCGATTTGAGTTTGCCTCCTCGAAGAGGCAAGTGAACATTGTTTTCTATCAATAAAGGTATTATGTTTGTGTTGTGGTTTCATCTATTGTGTTGTTCTGTTGTTATTCTCTGTAATATTTATGTTTTTGTCTATTATAATCTATCTAGTACCTTTCAACATCAAGCATTCTAAGTTATGGGATGAACAATTACCTTATATACAACATGCCTATAAACATGCCATGCCTTCATCTACTTAGAAAACTCCTTTTGAAGTATGTTTTGGGTACTTGCCTAAATCGCCTATGGAATTTGTTTTTGGAGAAGCAAGTAAAGAAGATAGAAAGGATGATATAGATAAAGATAAAAGGTTCATTCAAAATATTCAATGGTTACATCAAACAGTATAGGAACAATTGGAGAAGATTCGAGCCAATTATAAGTCAAGGCATGATCAACATCGGGTTGATCATCAATTTGAAGTTAGTGATTAAGTATGGTTACATATCAACAATGATATAATGAAAGGTAAAGGTAAAAATCTAAGACCAATCCAATATGGTCCATTCAGGATATTGGAAAATATTGGTACTTGTTACTTGTATCCTTTTTGTATTTGATCACCAGATGAAACTGTTGAAGAAAACCCATCCACCGGTAATGTCGAGATTGTTGCAGCTTGGTTTGTTCTTGGAGATACTGTAAGGGTTGATGATCAGTATGTATGATTGCTTCTTTCCCTAACAAGTAGTGCTTCCATTTCTTTACACTTTGAACTAATGCATACAACTCTTTATCATATGTAGGATAGTTAACAACAGCTTGGTTAAAAGTTTCAGAGTGGTAACATATAGGCTTATGATATTGCATCAATATTGCAGCCATGGTGTATCTTCTGGCATCTGTCTCGATATCGAAAGAATGTTGAAGATTCAGCAGTGCTAATACTAGTGCAGTAATGATATTTTCCTTCAAAGTGTCGAAGGCCTTTTGTTGCTTTCCTCCCCACTGAAAAGTGTTCTTCACACTAGTTAAGGCATTTAAAGGAGCTGCAATAAAAGAGAATTTTGAAATGAATCTCCTCCAGTACTGGACTACACCTAAGAAGCTTTGTACTTCGGTTACACTTTTAGGCTCAGGACAATTTACAATTACATCAATCTTGGAAGGATCAATTTTCAATTGTCCTCCTCCTACAATATGACCTAAGTACACAAGTGCATTCTTGCCAAATTCACATTTGTAAAATTTTACATATAACATTTCCCTTTGCAAAGTATCTAATACTTTCTTTACATGCCTTACATGTTCATCCCAAGTCCCACTAAATATAATAATGTCGTCTACATATACAATTACAAAATCATCTAGAAATGGCCTGAATATATCATTCGTCATGCGCATGAAGGTTGTTGGAGCATTACAAAGACCAAACAACATAACTAACCACTCAAACAATCCCTGTTTGGTTTTAAAGGCAATTTTCCATGCATCATGTTCTGCAACCCTGATCTGATGGTATCCACTGCGCAAATCCAATTTAGCGAAATAAACAACATTCTTTAATTGATAAATTAAATCATCTATACGAGGAAGAGGGTATCGATTTTTCACCATGATTTTATTTAAGGCTCGGTAATCGACACACATCTACCATGTGCCATCCTTCTTTGCCACCATCACGATCAAAGAGCTACAAGGAGATGAGTTGGGTTTGATGACCCCTTGATCCAACAAGTCCTATACCTTTTTCTTGATCTCTGTGAGCTCTACAATCAACATCCTCTACATGCCCACATTAGGAAGGGGAGAATCCTGTTGAAGATGTATTTCATGTTGGATTTCACTCTTAGGAGGTAATCCATCTGGTTCCTGGAAAATATCATCATACTTAGAAACAATATCAATTAATTATTTCTTATGAGAAGGATCACATCCTTGGAAGGCGTCGGATGTTCCGACATCTGTTTCCCTTACTACCATGAGTACATATCTCTTATTAGTATTTATGAGTCTCTTCATTTGTCCTACACTAACAAGTGTGGTGTTTACCCTCATGTTGTGGGCTCTAACAATAAATTCCACTCCCCTTTAGTAAGGTAATATTTTTTCTCATGAGGAAAGAAGATTTATTTTCTATCATAAACATAAGGACCCCCCAACATTATGCCACATATATCAAGTGAAACAACATAAAAATCAACTTCATCAACCAATTTTGAAGCAATAGAAAATTTGACCCTACACTGCTTGGTGACATTAATTTTTGCTTTGTCACATACCCAACCAAGAGGATAAGGTTTTGGATGTGGTTTAGTTTCAAGACCCATCTTTTTGACAAGTGCTTCAGATATCAAGTTTACTTGGGAACCCAGATCAAATCATGTATCTATCTTAGTGTGCTTAGATACAACCCTTAAGTGAAATAATTCATTCCGCTTTCTTTCATCATCACGAGATTCATTATTGGAACTTGAACTAGCATGAAGGTAATATTTACCTTGTACTCTAACCACTGTGATATTTTCCTCATTTCCTGAATCAGAACCAAGATCTTGTTGCACTGTAGGAACGATCTTTGTCTTCCCCTTTCCACCGAACTTCTTTGGTCTCTTCTCTGGATGTAGTTTCCAACCGTGCTCATCATCATGTCCATGTTTCTTGCAATGAGTGCAAGATGGATTTCCTTCTCCCTTCTTTGTGGTGGCGATCTTTTGTTCTTCCTTTTAAACTTTTTAAACTGCTTATGTGAGAAATTGGAAGGTTTCTTTGTGGGATCCTCTTGAACATGTTTTCCCTTGTTCTCAGGGTGAGTGGCTTGCACACAAATTTCATCAAGACTGGTGGGCTTAAACAATAGTAAAGTATGATGAAAATAACTGTGAAGTGCGCCAATATACTTCATTAAAGTTTCATAAGAATCTAAAGGAATGTTTAGTGCAAGATATTTCTTCTTAAATTCTTCTGTGAAACTTTGTACAGTTTGACCTTTACTTTGTCTTAAAGTTTTCCATTCTATCATTGCTTTGTGTAAATAACCTAATGGATAAAATTGCTTCCTTATTATTGATTTAAATTCCAACCATGAGGAAAGAAGATTACCACACTTACTTATGTCCTGAAGTTTTCTCTCCCATCATATGAGAGCAGTGCCTTCCAATCGAAGAGAGACCAATTGTACTTTAACTTCCTCTTCATCAATCTATTGAACACGACAATATACTTCAACCCGTCGGATCCAATTATCTATCTTTTTAGGATCGACATCTTCATTAAACACAGGTAAAGAAAATTTTACATCAAGCTTTAATAATGGTTTCTTAAAAGAAGCTTTATGGCTAGAATGATGAGAATGATGAGAAGAAGAAGAGCTAGAACTTGATGGTGAAGATGGAGGCTCAAGAGGGTCTCCTCCAGCCCCTTGATTCACTGAAGCATTTTCATCCGTTGGTGCTTCATTTTTCTTCCCTTTATTTGCCATTCTCTTCTCATAGTCTCCATACATTTTCTCAACCATTTCTGACATGCGATAAAATACCATATGGAAGTTTTTCTCTTGTTCATCACGCTTGTCCTCTTCGGCCATTTTCTTCCTTCGGGATGCACGACCAACTTATGGGTTGAAAGTCTTAAGTGTTCCTTCACCCTATTTATGCTTGGCCCTAGTAAGCATTCACACTCAACAATTCAAGTCAAAGATGATTGCTTTGATACCAACATGATCCAGGATCTTTTCATCGATGTGACTTATTAAATAATTGTACTAAATGAGCATAAAATGAAGTGCACCATAAATAAGGAAAAACTCAATAATGAAGAGACATATGCATCAGATATGAACACTAAAAACTTGATAACAGAGTTCGTCCCTAGTGGACTACATCTCTGGGTCCTGCTCTCAAATGGGTCGGCCTTTTTATTAACTCAACAAAAGAATTTGGCAAAAAAAATAAGTATACCTCATTCTGGAGTTAAGCTGCAAAATATTTTCTCATATCAAAAAACAAACAACACCATTGAATTCATGGTGTCGAATTACCCAAAAACGATTGTCTTCACGCCTCGATATGAGTCTAGCACTTTCAGGCCCATGAGAAAAATTTTCTCGGTTTCCGTGCTTGCACCTGCAATAAATTAATGGAAATATTTATCGTCTTCCATGCCTCCATCCATATGATCGCGTGCCCTAGTCTGACCCCTGTGCACTAGCGAATTCCAAAACTTAAGTAAATTTGTGGGCGGATTGTACCAAGTCACATCCCAAGCCAATTGGTTGGGTGGACATGGCAAAGGCGGAATGGATAGGGGAGATCCCAGGGTTGAACCCGCAGACTCCCGTTTTGGTGTATTGTTTCACTGTGGTGCATATATGGCAAAGTTTGTTTGGTGGTTGGCTAATTATGGTGAAGCCTTCTACGAATATGCTTTTTTTGGCAGATATGGTTTCCATACGGCTAGATTTGGCGAAGTCTTCTACCAACTTGAAATATTGGGGGTTGGTGCCAGCCAACCCTGCCAACTTTTGGATTTTTCGGTTGCTGGGCATCCTTGTGCATTTACACACTGCCACGTGGCAGCCCATGACTGGGCCACGTGGTGACCTTTCATTGGCCCACGCCACCACATTGCACAGACAACCACGTCACCTCTACCACATCAACCTCCTATGTTAGCCTGCCACGTCACCTACCGGGTAGTTGTACGGACTGCCATGTGGCACTTTCTCATTGGTCCACAGATTGACCGGAAAAGTCTAAAAATGAGTGACACGTGGAAGCCTGTGGTGCTACCACGTCATCATATTGACGTCATGTTGATGTCAGCATGACACTTGTTTCCCTCTTTGTGTGCCACGTACCTTGTACGAACACTGACGTCATCCGTACAGATGTTGACGTCAGTAGTACAGACGTTGACTCATCCCTGCTGACTGGGCTAGGTTGATCGAAACTTTGACCACGAATATCTTTTGATCCGTAACTCCATTTGACGAGTCGTTTAAATCATTGGAAAGCTTGCGACGTGCTCTTCGTGATGGTGCCAATCTCACTAAGTTTTTAGGACTTTGAATTTTTTCCCTTTCTATATCTGCTAAGGCCATTCTGAGCTTCTTGAGGTGCTTCTGTGAATTCTGAGTTATCCTTAGTCTTCTCTGGATCCTTTTTGGATCAATTGGTCGATGGTCCGAGCCAACCACCAACAAAACGCTTGATTCCATAATCCCATCTTCTAGCATTAGTGTCTCTAAGATTAGAAAGCATTCCAGATGACATGTTATCTGCTAGGTTCCTGATCTTTGATCTTTCTAAGTGAATTCACCATTAATGTTCCCCAAGTCCACGAGTCAAAGATTAGCTATCAAGTTATTAAGGCCATCACTATCTCCTTCCAGCCTGTGGATACCTCCTCTCTTTTCATCGAGGGATAGGATGATGTTAAAGTCCCCTCTCGAGATCCATATTTAGTCTTGGATAATTGCGCCAAGACCTTCCAGATTATTCAAAAAGAGGATTTTGTTTGGGGATGATTGTGGTCCATAAACATTAGTGAGAAACCCCTCCTTGTCAGATCCAATTGCCTTATATTTGGCAGATATATTCCATCCAATTGTAAATAAGTTTTCTAGGATAACTGTTGTCGGGTTCCAGAGGATGGATAAGCCTTTTGTTGATCCTCACGAATCAGTATTTACATACTTACATTGTCTCCATCACGTGGTTAGAATAAGATCCGCTTAATTTCCTGCACATTTAGTTTCTTGAAGGAATAAAATATCTAGTTTTTCTTCCAAAATGTGGTTTTGAAGAAGCCTTTGTTTATCCTTACCATTAAGGCCCCTTATGTTCCACGAGATAATATTCATGGTGAGGGTTGGGAGGGGAGGGGATGGAAAATCTCAGTAATCAATTGGATCTGACCTGAGTTAACCATGAAGTTTCCCACATCATGAATTAGTCATTGTGTCAGTTTTTCACCTCTCCTTTTCTCCTCACTTGACTGCTTGTAAGAGTCCTTCAAAGCATCCTTTTGGATTCCCAATCCAACCCTGGATCTTGAAGTAGCTCCCACAATGGAATCAAGAAATACTTTGTGGACTTTCCACAGCTACTCATGGGGAAGGGAAATAAATTCTTGCTTACGGTATGCCTCCTCAAGACTAACCAGGTCGATCTCTACTAATTCTTTTTCATCCAGTTCGATCTCCATATCACCTTCGTCATCAAGGTTTTTCTCCTCTAGTTCAGGGCTTAGCCCAAAATCAGGAGTGATTTGTTCAATAATAGGTGTTTGGTTCATATTCTCCACCTCTTTCGACTGTTTGTTGCGGGGATTTTGATGGGTCCGCCCCATCTCTTGATTTTCTGGGATTTGATTTAGGATCTCAAAGGAATTACTTGTAAAGGGAGCACTGACATGATTATTAATTGGTTTTTTAGGGCCTGACTTTCTCTTCCCTTGCACCTAGGTAAATCCATCCTTGTTCTTCTCTGTTGCTATTGTTTCTGACTTGGGTGGAGCATTGAGTGGGAAGTCTATGAAGAGATGGCCATGCTTATGAAACTTTCAGCAACAAAATGGGATGTGTTCATAATCAATTGTTTGGATCTAGTCCTCGTCTTGATACTCAAGGCATATAGACCCTGGGAGGGGTTTGGAAATGTTCATGTAGACACATATCCGAGCATATGAAGTGTAGTGTCTCTTTCTAGTGGCCTTAGTGACTTTAACAAAAATGCCCAACGTATTACCAATTCCTTCCATGATTTCTTCTAGCCAAAATTCCTGGAAGAGTGAATAGAGATAGATCCAAATAGGGGCATGGGTGAAGTCCTCCTTCTCGGGGATGAAGCGCTCGGTCCATAACCTTAAGTAAAACCCAACCGAATTGAAAAAATAAGGCCCATTTTCAAAAACCCTCTCTTGGTCTTCCAAGTTGTGGAAGATTGTTGTAAAAAAACCCTTGGATCCTAGTTGAAGATCAAAGTTGCCATTGGGTTTCCACCAGATCTTGATCCATGTAATTAAATCTCATTCTGAGGGTCATATGCCCATAAATTTGCTAATGAGCGTGTGATCTTTCATGTATTGGGTTTGCTCCCCCACTCAGTCAGTTCTAATTATGTACCTCGACACCGTTGGAGCTTGCAAAATGCATTTTCCTAGCTCTCAAGCTCGAGCCACCTTTGGATGGGATAGTTCTAGATCTATTGCTATTGATTTTCCTTTGCTAACTTTAGCACACAAGATGTTTTCTTGTGTCTGCTAGGTTTGATCAAAGGCCAATCTCGACTCTCCCGATCCCAGTGCACTATGACTAGATCCATTGATTACCATGTTT
Source organism: Picea mariana (assembly GCA_032191745.1). Classification (NCBI taxonomy): domain Eukaryota; kingdom Viridiplantae; phylum Streptophyta; class Pinopsida; order Pinales; family Pinaceae; genus Picea; species Picea mariana. The sequence goes on from JASDQU011178813.1 coordinate 13,497, forward strand.
CGATAGGAGGGGGATCACACCCCCTCGCCCGCTAACTTCATGACAACAACCAGTCTAAAATTCGACTCGAAATCTTCTACACAACCGATGTCACAGTTCAAAACACTTCAACAACCCCTAGTTTACCACCCTCACTTCAAAACCCTAGCAGAAGTGCCTACCTCTATATAATAATTATATTACAAATTGAAATGTTTATAATAAAAATATCAATATATTATTTATTAATGTAAGAATATCAATATATTATTTATTAATGTAAGATACATAGTGATTCCATTTAGTAACATAATACTCATCTGCTTACATACTCAACTTTAACATGTTTAAATCAATTTTAAAAATTAGTTTTTTCACACTGATTATGTTTCTCACTCATTTCCAAAAAAGGAAAAGAATTCATAAAAGTTTATCAGCTAAGGATGGAATTTGACGAACAAATTGCTTGAAACAAATAAGGTTGACGAACAAATTGTTTGAAACAATTTAACCTTAAATACGATGAACAGTTCTTCAAAGTAGTTTAACTCTAAATACAATCAAAGTTCTTCGATACCCTTCACCAATCTTCGTGAAAATGCTTAATATATCTGATACATTGGTTTTAAACGTCAAATTCGCCGACTGGGATGGATTTCAAATTCCAACCCTGCACCACCCGTTTATGCACAAAACCACATCTCAAGAAGCAAAAAGAAAAACTAAAATAAAAGAAAGAGAGAGAGAATTCACCACGTGTGAAAAGCGAACAAGACGACTGTCGGGAAAGTAGGGTTGAAAAGTCGGCTTAAGAAGCGCTAGTGTTGTTTCACATCCACACAACATTCGATTTTTGTAATTAAAATAATATTTAAAAATTAAGACAATGATTACTGTATTTCCCGGTGAACGTGACGCCGTCCGGCAATTACCGATGGGTAAACCACCGAGAGTTTGTACAGAATCCCCGGTCGATCTCCCTGTACTGCCGACGTGGTCACATGGAATCGTCTAGTCGCTGTCAAAGACGGTGATCCCCTGTCTCCCGACAGTTCCCCCGTTTCGTCATGTCATCGTCGGTAAAATCGCCCAAAATCCCGCGCTACCCGTTTAATCTTTTTACTCTGCCCAGTGCCCCCCTTGCCACCGGCCTGCTCCGCGAGCCCGTAAATTTAATAATTACTTTTCACAAGGACGGTGGCCAACGGCGTTAATCCTGATACGGCCGAACGGAACGGGCTGAGCTCGTGAGGTTTGTAACGTGGCAGTGATTCCGGCCATTGTCCCGACGCGCCGCTCTCCGTCCTTGTGCAATGTCTGACACGTGTCCGTGTGCGTACTCTCAATCACCATGATGATGACGTGATGTTGATGTTGATGTGGGCCCATCATGATGGGCTTCCGTAACGACGAATTCTGTATGGCATGGGATGGTCATCATCATCTGTCGACATCATCATTCATGATCCGATCAACGGTGCAGATTCGGTTCCTTTTCAGTCTGAATTATTACGCTCCATCTAATCCATCAACATCGATATCAATTCCGGCGGGCTTAACTTTTGAGATTTTCTGAGACCTGTATTTATGACTCTTCGTAAAATGAGAATAATCGTATTATATTAAAACACCCAAAACTAGATTAAACTGAAGTTTCCATTATATCTGTGAACGGCGAGAGGAGGGCCTTCGTTTTGTCTTGTCAAGTTATAGATTTTTCTTTCTTGGTCTTGTCATGTCGAGCTCTTTATGCATGTAAGAATTATATTCTTTTCTTTCCATAAAAGGTTTTAGCGACTCTGGCATCCCGGCTGGTACACTGCTGGCAGTGTAACCTGGTAACCCTAGCTGCAAGTACAGCACGTTCAATTGTAATCCACTCAGAGAAAAAAAGTATACTCGTTCAGACCCATATAAACTTGAGGATTCAATTTGTCACAGCTACAAGGAAATTAGACTTGGATTCATATGATAGTTTCTCCCCTAGCCAATAACCTACCAAAATTTAGTTGGATTGAAACAATGGCAAATTCCACTTTAAAATAGTCCACTCAAATAAAATGAACTAATCCACAAACCTCCACAAACCAACCAGTAGTAAAATTTGGCTAGCTTGATTGGTTTTGACGGGTTTTTCTTTGTAAGACAATTTAGATTCTCCTTTATAAAACAATTTAGATTTGGAACTCGACCATAGCATGGAGGAGACATCTAAAATCCAACCATGTTAAGAGTTGGTGTGGCCTAAACAGGTAATTTTGATGGCTTAAAGATTCACAAGCCATGAACACCTTAGTATACAAAAAAAAATGCAAAATTATACCTTCCTTCTCTCTATACATACATACATATTCACTTTATATATAAATTCACATATTAGATTTGGCTAGCTGGATTGGTTTTGAAGGGTTTTCCTTTGTAAGACAATTTAGATTTCCCTTTATAAGAGAATTTAGATTTGAAACTCGGCCATAGTAGAGAGGAGACACTTAAAAGCCAACCATATTAAAAATTGATATAGCTTAGGCAGATAATTTTGATGGCTTAAAGATTCACAAGCCGTGAACACCCTAGTATACTAAAAAAAATGCAAAATTATACCTTCCTTCTCTTTATGAATACATAAATATTCACTTTATATATAAATTCACATATTGTCAATATAAAACAATAAATATGATTTTGATAACTTATATGCTTAGACATCACACTGTTTTTTTTATACTAAAATCTAGACTCACAAACCACAAACACACTAACATACAAAATAAATGCAAAATTATACCTTCATTCTCTATACATACTAGATATTCACTTCATATACAAATCACATGTAATCAATATAAAATAGTACGCTGCAATAACTCAACCCCTCGACCTTAATTATAAAATTTAACTATCGTAGAAAACGATCGTTTAGGAGAGCACGAAATGAAAATGATAATCAACTCAGAGTCATCCATTCATTCTTATTAAATGATAATGAAGCTCACGTTCATGGTATAACATAACATGTTTTATTTATTACATTCATTTTTCATTAAACCTAATCCAATTTTTACCTATTTTAATTTTAATTTAAGATATTATTCACTTACATATACTTAATGTGGTATAACATGACATGTTTTATTTATTACATTTATTTTTCATTAAACCTAATCCAATTTTTACCTATTTTAATTTAAGATATTATTCACTTACATACTTATACTTAATTTGATGTAATTCTGGATGTATAGATAAAAGTTATAAATAAAAAGAAATTTTATAATATTATTAATTAGGAAAATATTTATCAAATTTTGAATTTTTGAAATTTTATATTGAACAAAGTGATTAGTGTATTTATATGTATCTTTAAAAAACATACTATTAACATTTTTCATGGTATTTTATCTAAAAATGTTATAATACAAGATGACTATAAATTTAATTAATCCTAAAAATTTATTATCTATTAATTTAGTAAATACAATTCATCTTTTTAAAAACCTTTACGTGTGTCTACAAGATAAGTCAGGAGATTTAAACTTGGAATTCATATCACTGACAACAGAACTGACAAAACGCCATAAAACACATATTGCAATCATCAAATCAATTGAACAATATTTGATTTGATCCAAGCTTAATCATGACATGTCAAACTGGTTTTATTTTAATTTGAATTAATCTTTCATACTATATTATTTATAAATATATACTTTTAAAACGATTAATGTTTCATGTCAAATTTATAAATTATGACATGTATAATGGTTATGCAAACTGGTTTTATTTTAATTTATAAATATATACTTTTAAAACGATTAATGTTTCATCTCAAATTTATAAATTATGACATGTATTATGGTTATGCAAACTGGTTTTATTTTAATTTAAATTAATCTTTCATTTATATTATTTATGAATATATACTTTTAAAATGATTAATGTATTATCTCAAATTTATAAATTTTATATAAAGATTTTTTCTTTTTTATTTTTTAAAATAAGATTTTAAAATTTTTTTAGTAAAATTTTCACTTAAAATATTAAAAACTTTTCAAAAATTTAACACAAATAATAATTCTAAGAAAGATCACTATCAAGGGGAAAAATGTTGTTGTACCTAAAATCCTATATTCGTAAGGCCTTTGTCTCACACGTACCCATCCTTATCAAAAGCACAAGACCAACTAATATTCTTCAATAGTTTTTAAAATTTTAAAAATATTCTGATCAATTCCAAGTTGCCATCTCATGTGACTAGAAATGACATCTTAACCATTGTGTCAAATCCCTACAAACGAAATATCATCTCTGCCATGTTTGTAAATCTGAATGATTTGCCAAAATTCCACAGTTGAAGTATCCTTGTCATATGTCTTTTACGAGGACAATTCTACCATTCTCAAGATTGATGTATGGATATGCTAAACAAGGGTTGCAAGAGAAGTTTTGATCATTGCTTGTGGGTCACAAGCACCATGATGGGTCTATAATAGGACCAACTTTTCTAAAGCCATACATGTATGGTACAAGTCCAATAATAATGCACCAAATTTGTCATTTAACACAAAGTCCAAAAACATGATGCACAAAACCTCCAAGATACAGACCATACTTGATTATCTTGCCTT
>JASDQU011178814.1:14494-26346 GCA_032191745.1 Picea mariana
CAGAGGCAGGAGAAGGAACAGGAGAAGACTTTGCTGACGAAGAAACATCAACAGGATGCCCATGACATAAAGTGCTTAACTGAGAAGCATCAAGATCATTTGGGACATTTGGAATGGTACCCAACCAAACCGATAGTCCCACATTCAACCCAGGAATGTACAAAGTGGCCATCAAAGGGACACCAACATTTCTAAAGAAAGGAAAAGCACAAGAATCCCCTTGCGAAGGGGTTCCTTGGTTGGTATCGTCAGTAACCTTAGCCATGAAGATCTTAAGCACAGGTTCTGCCCTTGCAGGATCATTCAAATCCGTAAAAGTCTCACACTGACTCTGGCGAACCAGTGGTATCAAAATAACGCCAATAAAGAGGTGGCTTCACATTTCTAAGTGGAAGACCAAAAAGTCTGCAGAGGCATTCCATTAGGCATGGAGTCATAACACCCTACGGATCAAAGGCAATCAAAGTGTATATAAAACAAAGAGGTATATAATGATGAGTAGAAGCATGGTGAATATGAAAAAATGGAGAACACCCATTTAACAGAGATCCTTTCTGCAATAGATAAAGATTTTCTTAAACAATGAACAATGATTTAATGGGCAAGCTAAAACAGATCCTCTGTTGTTCATGAATCCATCAATCAATGGCATATATGATCCTCAAAACCTACAATATGTTCAAGCAAGAAGATAACAAAGAAGTTTGAAAACAAAGAAGAAAATATGATAAAATCTCTCATGAATCTTTAATGGCAGAAAATTTCATAACAAACAGGCCCTCAGGCTTACAAATGAGCAACTCTAACTGCTCCTACTCTCTCAAGCCTCTCTTGGCTCATGAATCCAACCCCTTCTCCAAGAGATATTTCCTTCTTTAAATAAATAATGTCATCCAAATTAACTAAGGATGTCGAATCCCATCTCCTCCATTGGCTTCTAAGCCTTGGAGATAGGTGGCAACAATCAAAGAGACAAAAATCCAACAAACTGCTAATGTTCAGGAATTTGTTGGAAGTCATTAATAAAATGTCTCCACCTCATTGGATGAGGCCTTTGCTGGAGATAAATATTAGGTGCAGGTGTCCCTTGAAATCTAATTGATCCTTGAGAAGGAATTTGAACCCTCCTTGACATGTGGCAACCTCCCAACAAGGCAAATATCAAAATCGTGACCGCTACAGGAAATTAGGTAGTGTCGTTGTAAAACAGTTGGGTAGCACCACTTCTATGTCTGATATCTCTCAAACCATAAAACATTTTGAAACACTGAGAGAGGTTTTTGTTATTTGGCATGCTAAAGACAAAAACATCCTCTAGTTTTCAAAAATACCTTCTCAATTGTTCAGAATCCAAGTTTCAAGTTAGTGACTAAAAACTAGTAAAATAACTCTGCACAATTCGTTTTCTTCTAGAAATATTAGTTATCGCATGTAGGTAGCGCCACTTATGTTGCGCCTGTGTGCATATTTAGGTAGAAATGTAAAAACACAGTGCCTTCAATCTTGAATTTGTGCAGAGCAGTTGGTGGTGTTTTATAATGTCGAACCCATTGTGTTTAGGTGTCTTGGCAATATAGTAGGTTGTGCACTTTACCACTAAGGGAGTTAACACTTTAGCAAAAACCCAAAACTCTGATAGTTATGCCTCTTCTAGATGCAAATTCTTTTGCTAACAGTTTGGACCATTGATTTCAGTGGATGTGTGGCACTGAATCTGGAGGTCTGGATATTTGACACTTCAGAGGTAATACAAGTTGGTGCAGCTAGGACTCCCGAAGGTTGGAGAGGATCCTAGCCATTGGTTGTTGGAAGCATGGGATCTATTGATCTGTTAGCCTTTGGAGGTCTACCAGTTTGACACTCCGAGGTAACTTAGGTGTGGTGCATTGAAAAGGCCCGAAGCCCAGAGTATATCGTCGATTAGGTGGTGTAATTGGAGCCATCTGATCTACGTCGGAGTTCAACTCTCTGGGGATATAGAGTATTGGAAGCATCGTGCAATGGAAAGCTATGGAGTCCGGATTCATTGTGAGTTGTTGATCTCGATGGGTGTTGTGAGTCATTGATTCTCTTTGACATTCAACTATTTGTGAGTTCGCGTATTTAGAAGTTTTGGGAGGTGTCAAGTGTAGAACTCCCAGAGCCCAAAGTGTCCGGAGTGCCGAAGCAACACATTTTTTTTAGCATCTGGTCCCAACACTTGGTCATATGAATTTTTTTTCAGGAAGAAGGGGATTAAAGAAAGAGCCCGCGGTGTTTTGTTGGACCTGCACCTTAAGAGGTTAAGGACCTGTGTACATTTAGAGGGGATCCAATAGGGATCTGAGAGATAATCTGGCTGCAAATTCAAATGATCCTAGATCGGGAGGTCAAGAGGACTTCGAGAGTGGGAGGGGATCTGCATAAAGTGGTATCAGAGCCTGATTTTATTTACAGATAGAAAGCATGAGGAGAAAATAGAGTATTGATTCTTTGTGAATATTGTTTGCAAGTGTGCGGTAGTCAGTAGACAACGAGGAGGGATGCAGGAGAAAGCCATTGGTGCTCTCAGTTGATAAACAAGAGAAGCAAACAACCAGGTGGGATGAAGGGAAATAACTAGTTGTGTTCTTAAGGTAGAGAAAAATAAAATGGCTATTGAAGGCCATAGGAAAGGTAAGAGAGAATACGTCCAGTAGGTAAACAAAGAACATATGGATAAATAGCTTGAGGAGATCAGAGAAGAACTCGATAGGTTAATGTTGAAGATGAAATAAGAAGAGATAGGAGGATGGAAGTACAGATGGCCATTGAAGCAGAAAGTAAGGTGGCATGTCCAGCTGTTGGTTGCCAAGAGGTAGTGTCAGGTATTGAGGAAGTGGTTGAGGCATGCTAAAAACCTCAATGACACAAAGGATAAGATGGTTTGCATTTGTGAACTAGATACTGAAGAAACCCTTAGTGAGGAGGAAGAGAGATCAAGAAGAGATATTGTAGACTGTTGGGAGGGAAGAAATGAAATTTCATATTGCCAGGGGGGAAAGGAAGAAGTGAGATTGTTTGATAATCTCAAGAACTCAGAGGTGAGTTTAGATCAGCTAGAAATGTTGATAGAGGAGGAGGATCAGAGGTTTATTCTAATCATTGGAGGAATCGTAATATTCCTGCCAAGTAGCCCAATCGAGACTAGTGCATGTGATGAAAGTGAAGAAGAACGAAGACAGTCAGTAGAGACTGTCATGGGAGAGGAGAAGGATCATAAATTGACATATGCCCAAGAAATGGAAGGAGAATAATTGGTCCATGGGGATGACCAACAGACTAGAAAAGAGGAGCATTCATATCAGATGCTCACTCAGTGGGAGAAGGAGTTAAAGTTCTTGGAGGATTGGTTAAACCATCCAGAGACAGAGGAAGACTTCCAGGAGACATTATTGCAGAACAAAGAAGAATTATAGCCTAAGGAGTAGTTGGATGAAGTTGGACTTGTACCAACACTTAAAGAGGCAAATAAACTAGCAGAAGTTAGCTTGTCAAGAAAGATGGCTGAGCAGAAGCTCAGTAACATGGATGCAGAATTTGAGCCTGCAGTGGAGTGGAAAGTTAGTGCCACATGAGATGAAGTCAGCATAGGAGATCAGATGATCTTCCCTTTGATATATATGAGGAAGAGAATATGTAGCAACAAAGAATACTGCAAAGAAGGAGCCAACTAGTAGATCAAATATTAATAGAAAAGAGCAGTTTTTCCTGCCCATGAGGTTTCTATGTGTTTTATATGAATATTTTCTTTTGAATGTGTTTACTGTGATTTTATATGAATTCCATGGATGTATGAATGATTCATGTGAAGGAGTTAGGTAGATTTACCTATCTTTAGTTTTCTAAGTGTTCTGGGCTCTTAGGATTGTGCAAGGAGTGCACACCAGAGTTAGTAGAAACTCTATGAATCCAATGCAAGGCATGCACTTGAACTATGTTTTGCGTTCAGATAAGAGCATGCCAGGTGGGCACACCAGAATAATTATAAAGGTCATAAGGGAAAGTGGTCCTAGGAAGACAGACCAGAGTTGTTGAACACTCTGAGGAGGAATCTTTGTAAGGAGTGCATTGAGTGAGCAAAAGGAGTGCGTAGGTGAGTCTTTAAAATTCCTAGATTGCAGGAGAAGTGCAAGTGTGTGAAAATACTTCATCTGAAGTATTGAATAAGCTCAAGAGAGAGAGCATATTTTCTGCCAGGAGAGTAGAAGGATTCATTGAAGGAGAAAAGGAACTAAACCCTTTGAATTCCAAGCTATCTAGAGAGCGTAGGCGAAGTGTTGCAAGTGTGCATAGAAAACCCTTTCAAAGTGTGCATAGGTTAAGGACCTTCAAGGTTCATATTGTTGAAGAAGCACAAGGAGTGAATAGGTGATATTCAAAGGTCTCAAGTGCAGAAGTCCCTGAAAGGTGTTCAAATGCCGAGACCCTTTGAAGTTCAAGTCATTTCAATCTCGGGAGGGATAACATTTTCCAAAGCAAAAAAATATCCGAGGAGGAAGCTATAGCAGTTGTCAATCTCGGTCGAAGGGAAGATATGGACCATTAGATCAAGCCTAGAAAGGACAAGGAGCACGCAGAGGAGAGAAACATATACTAGTCGTTGGATCTGAGCAAGTGGATTGAAGACCATCTTATCTAGGTAAGTTGCACGGGTTTTAATCCCTCGAAGTCCTTCAGACTTTGGAAGTTCATATTTTTTCATTTTATTATGCCGAGGAAACATGTCTCCCGAAGTCCTGAAGCCCGGAGTGGATCTGGGTCGTCCATTGTTGAGGACACTTGTCAGAATATCTCGAAGTTAGGAGATCTTGTTCTTCAGAGGAAGTGGAGCACAGGAACTAAGGGTCGTGAGTCTCGCAAGCTCCAAAAGCCAGATTAATTTGTAGCCTTCAACACAGAGTACGTGTTTCAGCAAATCGTTGAATCCAGAAGACCAACAGTCTGGGAGATCAAAGGCATGGAGTATTCGAAACTCCCGAAGCTCCGAACAGTGGAGTAGATCCTCACCATCCATCGGAGAGGATGTGTGTCAACAGATAATATGTGGTCCAGAGACTTGGAAATCCAGAGGAAAAGAGGTGAATTTTCCCTACAGTCGAGAGCTCCTAAAGGCCCGAAGCCCGTAGCTCGTCTCGATCCATAGGTATAAGACTCCAGAGGTATAAGACTCCAAAGGTGTAAGTTGAGTGTGAGATGAGATTTCCTAAAGGGTCAGGATTTAGAATTGATCTCAACCCTTGATCACAGTAGACACATGGAAACAGTCCGTTGAATCTGAATAACTAACACTTCGGAAGAATTGGTTAGAGTTGCATCAAGAATTCCCGAAGGTCCGGGAACCAGAGTAAATCTCGGCTGTTGAATTTTTATGGATGTGTGGCAAGAGATCTGAGAGTTTGGAGGTCCAATACTTCAGAGGGAACAAAGTGTAGAGTCGTGGGGACTCCCGGAGGCCCAAAGGCTAGAGTCCATCCCAGTCGTCCGTTAGAGGGGACACATGGCGCTAGATTTTGTAGTTCGGAGAAATGACCTTTGGAGGTTTCGTTCGAAGGCGCATTAGGGACTCTCGGAGCCTGAAGTCCCAAAGCATATCACAACCTTCCAATTATGAGGATGTGTGGAACGTTTGTTTTAGTGGATGTGTGGTGCTAAATTTGGAGGTTCGGAGACTTGACACTCTGGAGGTAATACAAGTTGGTGTAGCTAGGACTCTCGAAGGTCAGAGTCTTGGAGAGGATCCTATCCATTGGTTGTTGGAAGCGTGGGAGCCGTTGATCTGTTAGCCTTCAGAGGTCCATCAGTTCGACACTCCGGGGGAACTGAGGTGTGGTGAATCAAAGAGGCCCAAAGCTCAGAGTCGTGAAGTGGGTATAGACCGTTGATCGGGTGGTGGAACAAGATCCTTCCAATCTACTTCATAGTTCGGCTCTTCGGGGATACTCTAGTATTGGAAGCATCATGCAGTCGAAAGATATGGAGCCCAGAGTCATTGTGAGTCGTCTATCTTGATGGGTGTTGTGAGTCATTGATTCTCTTTGATGTTCGACTATTCATGAGTTCGTGAGTTTGGGAGGTGTCAAGAGTAGAACTCCCAGAGTGTTGAAGAAACACATTTTGTTTGGCACATGGTCCTAGCCCTTGGTCATATGAAAATTCCATTGGGAAGAAGGGGGATAAGGCCTGAAATTGATTTTTTAAAGGGTTATAAAGAAGGGGCTTAAATAAAGAGCCTGCAGGGTTTTATTGGACCTATGCATTAGGAGCTTAAGGACCTGTGTGCATTTAGACAGGATCCAATAGGGATCTGAGAGCTAATCCAACTGTGAATTCAAACCATCCTAGACCGGGAGGTCGAGTGGACCCTGGGAGTGGGAGGGGGTCTACATTAGCTAGTAATCCAAAAAAGAGGGTCGTCTCTCAAAGTCCACTCACATTTCATAAAACTCATAATCCAACTGATATTATCCTACAACCATCCTGAATTTTCCACTATATTTCTTCGTCTTCACTTTCCCAACACAAGGAATGTACCATTCATTTATCAGGGATCACCCAAGGCATGTACCATTCGTTTATCAAGGATAACCTAAGGGATATACCATCCATTTATCAAGGTTAACCCAAGGGATGTACCATCTGTTTATCATGGGTAACCCAAGGAATGTGCCATTTGTTTATTAGGGTCTCCCTAGCATAGGTAACTAGGAATCTTTCAACTGGTAACTCAAGGGAACTTTCAACTAGAAAAACTATCATCAAACCAATAACAAACACTTGTTTTTTTAGTGCAACTCACCTAGGAGTTCACTCTTCAGTCCTGGAAATCTAGCTTTTCAATTTTCCAACTCTGATTTGCTCCAGTGATGCTCCAGTTATGCTCCAGAATTCTCCCTCCATGGATGCACCAACTCAAAGCTCTCCCTCTTTCTCTCTCCTTCTTCTTGTTTTTTTTCCCATGCACAAACTTCACTGAATAAAAACGGTTGTCCCAACCAATACAAATTTTCTCTCTTGTGGCTTTCCTTTCTTGAATTACACTCTTCCCCAATCCGATTGTACTCAACCCCCATGTTCCCAATAACTTTGGGATGACACCACTCACACCCACCCTCTTACATGTATTCAATGGTTGTCTTTGGAAACACTCAATCAGAATGATGTGACCACTCACACCCACCCTTTTACATGTATTCAATGATTGGCTTTGGGAACACTCAATCAGAATTGAGAATTTCATATACAATTAGCAAGTTTAGGAAAATGGGTTAAATTGATATACATGGGTAATTCCCTCCTTTGACCCCTCTTGGCCATTATCCTAGACACCTACCTCTCTTGTGGATTAATTCATCCCCCATTTCTTGTTCATGTCCCCTTAGCAGCGGACATCACATTTTTATTATTAAAACATTGAAATACAATTCACATATTACATCGCTTGGTCATAGCCACATATTATCTCCACATAAGAATGAATTAAATTGGGGATTATAAAGGGGATGTTACAATAACAAAATTAAATGATTACCATTTGGAAAAATCCACCTTCAGCTGGAAAGACTTGCATAGGAACACTGACACAAAAGTTGGCACTTGGCTCACCAATCATCATGTGATTGGCTAATGGCCCAAGTCCACCTAGGGCTTGAGCAGAGGAATGAAAAAGGTGACATCCTATTTCCAACACCCATTGGATGATGTCTGGGATGGAAGGTATTATGCACTATGCTAGAATGAAAGCCAAAATATTTATTTCTTTTTTCATCAAAGCCATGTGGGTTTCGACTAAAACCATCTATAGGGTGTGAAAGGAAAGAAGGTCCTCCAACTCTAGATCCAAAACCTATTGTTGGACCACCCATTGGACCATCTGTTGGACTAATATTTTCTCTACCTGATGACTGGCCCATGTAATATTTCCCTGGACTTCTTAGCAGAGCCAGAGGATCCACTTGACTATGACCAAATTTCAACCTAGATCCCATAAAATAAGGCCTTATTCTAGCTGCCTCAGGTCTCATTCCCATCATATCTTCATGGATTCTAGGAAGCCTTGATCTATCTCCAATTTCCAATGAAAACATTGATGGCCCTCCACTGCTTGATGGAAATGAGCCAAGTGATTAGTACAGAGGAAATAACTTCGAAGGACCACCGATGGGAATTCTTGTTGAACTAAGAACATATTTAGAGTTGGCGTCAGGAAAAAATCCATGGGGACCCATTTCAAGAGGCCTTGATGTAAGAGTAATTTGATCAAACTTTGATGTGGGTGTTGGATAACTCTTTTGATGGTGTGTTTAAGGAAATGGCTCATCATGATTCAATGGTAACTAACCATCAAACTGTCCATGCTTATATTTTATTGAATTCTCTTGGAATTCCTTCATGTCTGCAACTTGTCTACTAGTTTCTTGATGCATAGACTGAAAGGCACCTTCTTCACCTATTATTGGAGGAAATGGAGGATCATGCATTCCTATTAGGAAATGAAGGAGCCTAATTTATAAGTATGATGTGATGGAAGTGCTTAAGGAATCTCAACTCTAATCTTCTTTCACCACTAATTATGATAACAATAAGTGGTTAATGGAGAATGGTTAGCGCTAAAATTTCCTATTTTATTAGAGGAGTGGGGCACCAAGTGTTTAAGGTTATGAACTTCCTCAAGCCACCTTGACCCTCATTCCATTTTTGGAAATTCGGTCATGCAAAAGTTGGGGGAAATTTCACATACAAGCAAGAATTAAAGGATATTGTTGGGATTCTAGAAGGGTTGGAAAAGTTGTAGTTGAAGGATGGAGTTTCTCTAAAGCCCTTGGGGCCATATTATTTTTTTGTATCAATATCTAGTACAAATAGCAAAGATAAACTTCATGATAATTGTATGTGAGACACAACCATCAAAGAGGTGATATGTTCTTAATAATGGATATATTGCTTGTAAACATGGAAGTTGTACAAAATTCAATATCTCTTACTTATTACTCATATTACATATAATCTTTATCCTAGCTCATACAAAGGCAATTTGATGTCTATGTGTTTTGTACAAAGATTAATTAAAAAAAAACTTGTTTATGTACATATTTGGAAGAAGCCTCATCATTGAGTTTATTGTAACTAAGTAATGCATGAAATAAACTCAATCTAACTAACTAATGTAACTAGCATTGTAACTATCTAATGATGCAAGATAAGTAAATGATTTGTACCTTGTCGAAAATGTGTTGTGGATCGTGGAATTGACCGCCCTTCAAACCTTTATTTGTCAAAGACAATAATATGTTAAATGACTGAATAATAACTAAACATCGATGAACTTGCATTTGACAAAGAGAATTAAACACTATATGACTGAATAATAATTAAACATGTACGACTCTCTAGAAATACTAAATGGAAATATTTCATGAATGAGCTTCTCTTCGTTTCAAGAATAATTTATTCTCTACTAAACAAGACCAACCATGTGAAGGTGGAATTTTTTTTGGCCACTCCCCCCTCTCACATCACTCTCAATTCCCCATACTCAATCATGCATAACAAGTAGCAAAACAAAAATTAAAGGTAAATGAAAGAAATAAGGTACATGCATACAAAACATATAAGGTTCACACACAATAGCAAAACAAAAATTGTACAATCAATAATTTGTATTAATAAAATTTGTATGATGATATATATATAATATGAATAAAATATTTGGTACTTACAATTCGAGCTTTTAATCTCAAGTAACCACCATGATGAAGTTTGTGTTTCCCATGTTTTCTAGTATTTTCTTGGTTGCTTTTGACATGTCTGGTACATATTTGAAAAATCTTATAACATACTTGGAAATTTTGGTAGACTCCCAAAAATGTCAAAAACAACCAAGGCAAGACTAGAAAAAATTGAAGGTTCTTTGTCATCATCATAGTGTTCTATATCCGTCCTTAAAATGTTCATCATTTCTTTTCCCTCCTCTGTAAGTGGCTTAGACCCAGACCATGTAGTTAGCAAAATGAGTGAATTAGCGCTGACAATGAATAAAAGTAGTTAGCAAAAGGGGAGAATTAATGGATAGTGAGAAAAAGTAGTTAGCAAAAGGGGAGAATTGATGGACAATGAATAATTTGACACTATCTTTCTAATTCCAAAGTCACGCGATGTCATAATTTGATCTAATACATAATTCGCATTTATGCTATGTTTTAAAATGACATAGTTTTGGATTATAAAGGACCATGTCCTAGTTTTTTTTATTATAAAGGACCTTTGACTCATATATAATTGTATGTGAGACACAACCATCAAAGGGGTGCTACGCTTCATGATAATTGTATGTGAGACAAAACCATCAAAGGGGTGCTATGTTCTTAATAATGGATCTATTGCTTGTAAATATGAAATTTGTGCAAAGTTCAATATCTCTTATTTATCACTCATATTACATGTAATCTTCATCCTAGCTCATACAAAGGCAATTTGATATCTATGTGTTTTGTACAAAAATTAATTAAAAAAACTTTTTTATTTACATATTTGGAAGAGGCCTCATCATTGACTTTAATGTAACTAACTAATGGATGAAATAAATACTACACAATGTAACTAATAATGTAATTATCTAATAACACAAAAGAAGTATGATTTGTATATTGTCTGAAATGTGTTGTGGATCTAGAGGTGACACATTTGTCAAAGACAATAATTAGTTGAATGATTGAATAATAACTAAACATCCACGAGCTTGCATTCTAAACATCTAAACATCTATGAGCTTGCATTGGATTCCTAGATATGACAGGATTCCGATGCAGAGTTCCATTAGAGACTGGGAGGACGTGATGAGTTCCATTAGAGACTGGGAGGATCCGATATTCGAGTGTTTCCCTAGATATCTGAATCATCCGATATTCGAGCATTTCATTGATGTCAATTTTAGGATCCTTCAGATCTTGAATTCTGGATGCGTTAATGTTCCAAGAGAGGGTTCCTTGAGTTCAATTATCTAGATATCTGACATTCAAAAGTTTTCACGTGTTGAATTTTGAGGAAATCCGGACCTCTGGATTTTCGGATTAGTTTTGGTTCCGCCAGTCGTGTTGTAATGGCATCAAGACTTGCCACATCAGAATTGTGTTCTCGATACATCAACACAACATGTTAATGTAGATCCATGTGGGTATGAGGTGAAATAGGTGGGGAAAGACCTATAAACTTTAAAAGGTCATAACTTTTGATCTTGATCTTGGAATTAAGCATAATTATAGTTGTTGAAAATCTCTCGGTGAACAAAACTGATTTATGAGTTTAGTTTTGGATTTAGAGGCGTGATCCACCAACCTAATGAAGGTTAGGATGTTGGGTATTTTACAAGCTCTTACTTACCATTCTGAATTTACTAAAGGAATAAGTTGGTGAATTTACCATATCATGTCTTGCACCTCAGAGAATATGAGATCCAACTTCAACTTTATTCAAGGTTCAACAATAAACATGACATGAGATCTTTGATATTTAGAATAAATCAATTGTGTCTCCTCTTCTCAAAGAGATAATAAACTCAATTTTGACAAATTGTTTTGGTTTTTAAAAAATCAAATACCTGCAATGTTTGGAAGAATCCAGGAGTGAGGAAAGTGTGATTTGAATCATCACACTCAAAATGGCCATGGATGCTGAATAAAGATCATCAACATATTCATTCTATAATATTAGTATAGACTCAGATCTGAAATTGGGTAGTTCGGGATCCAATCACATTCTTTCTCTCATACTTGATTCATGTCAAGTATTACCAATAGACATTTGAATCAAATTTCATTGAATGAATTTGATAATAA
>JASDQU011178815.1:7722-26327 GCA_032191745.1 Picea mariana
GAGGTCCCAAGGCATTTCCAGCACCATACTGTAGGCGTGGCTAGTCCATTGAGATGATTGCTCTATAGGGTAGCACGAGAAGTAGTGTGTTACCGATATCATCATCCATGATGCCATTTTTGTAGAGGCTATGAGATTCATTTTTTATATTTTGTCTTCGGATGAAAAACAATCTTTTTGTAAAAAAAATTTGATCATTATATATATATATATATATATATATATACATGAGGCTTCTACCGTATTATTTTTCTTTGTATAATACATGTGATGTGTGACTAGATTTATAAATGTCTTAGATGTTTGTCTAACACTTAATTAGCTAATGCATCAGTTAACGTATTTATGCATCTAGGAATGTGCTAATACTCGATATAATCAAAATAACGTTCCAAGAGGAAAATTCGTAAATATACCCGTAACAAAGTAGGACTTCGAATATCATATACATTACTTAACTGTAGCACTATTAGCTGCAAATCAAATTGTATAACCAGACAACAAATCCCAAGTGAGATAGCATCAGTCAAAAATTTGATGATGGCACTATACTCTTCTATATTATTTGTTGCACGACCGAGGCAAACACCATGTAGACTGATAAGTTCGTTCGTGGGTGCATAGATTGCCCATGCAACAGAAGCTAGGTTCTGATTACTACGACTAGTGCCATCGATGAAGCCAAGGTAGGGTAACGAAGACTCCGACATCTGAAAACCAAGCACAACGCAAGGTAAGCGGTCAAGGGTAGAAACCGAATAATGAAAAAAAACACACAAACGTAGCACACAACAATATGATACAGTAAAATACAAGCACTCATGCAAAGATAGTCTAAGAATAATACTTCTTTAAGTAAAGCCCATTTCTGGGTTCAATCAAAGGATTTCCATCATAATATACTAACTCGTAGGTTCCCTTCTCCAACACTCATTTGACGATGTAAGGGCCTCGCCACATAGCTTTGAATTTTCTGACACCTAGCAAATCACGATCCTGTTCATAGAGAAGAACTAGATCGCCCTCAGAGAAAACACGTGGTTTGACATGTTTGTCGTATTGGGCCTTGACGCATTTCTTTTGGGTTTCAATAACTAGGGTGGCATCTTGACAGGCTTTGTCCAATTGTATAAGATACAACATATGCTCTTCTTCAGCAGAGGTGTTTGGAAGAAGTTCAACGGCTAGCTTTAATGATGGGATCTCACATTCAATCAGTAAGACAACTTCTAAAACATACACTAATTGGAAAGGTGTAAACCCCATGGCAAACTTCACGGATGTCCGATAAGCCCATAACACTGAAAACAACATCGTGTGCCAGCTCGTTTTGTGAATTCCTATAATCCATCGAAGCATGGTGATAAGAACCTTGTTGATTACTTCAACTTTACCATTGGCATGTGGGTAGTAGGGGGTTGAGTTTTCATGTCGAAAACCCAACTTTTCTGTGAGCTCAGACATCATAAAGTTCCGAAAGTGGCTACCATGATCAGTGGCGATAGACTGTGGGATTCCAAATTATGCTATGATGTGATTGAATATGAATAGAGCTGCAATTTTTCCTATATTGTCGAATGTAGGCATCGCATTGGCCCATTTCGTGAAATAATCCATGGCTACGATAATGTATCCATGCCCCCTGGCTGAGTGAGGGTTATAGGTCATGAAATCAATACCCCATTTAGTGAAAGGTCCAACAGAAACTACAGGGTGTAAAGGAGTGGGATGATATCTGATATTATGGTTGTATGTTTGGCAAGCATGGCATTTCTGGACGACGATTATATAATCTTTAAATAAAGAAGGCTAGAAGTACCTAGCTCACAAGATCTTTTGGACAATGGCATACCCAGACATATGACCACCACATGCTCCAGAGTGGTAGTCATTCAAAGATTTCTCGGCCTCATCAAAGGTTAGACAACGATGTGAGATAGTGTCAACACCTCGGTGATAAAGAGTGTCACCGAGAATGATGTATTGATGGGTTTGATAGCGGATGCAACGACGGTCTGTACTAGAGAGTTCTGGTCGGAAATTTTGATTCTGGAGATAAATTATAATATCTCCATACCAAGGATCATCAGAACTGATCAAAAAAAGGGATTCATCAGGTAAGGAATCCTATGCGAATTTTTCTGTCTCAGTGGAGGGAAGGTCACATATTAGTTTGGAAAACACCAAGGATTTATTGAATTTAGCGCCTTCGAATTCTAAGTCAAACTCTTGGAGAATCACTATCCATTTTGAGTATTTTCCCCCTAGCAATTGACATGTAAGAATGTGCTGCATAGGGTTGCAATCCAAAATTACAATGGTCTTGCGTAATAGAATATAGTGACAAAAACGTTGGATAGCTTGAACAACTGCCAAGGCCAGTTTTTCAACATGTAAGTACTTGGCTTTGATAGTCGTGAGACTCTGACTCAAATAATAAATAACATGTTCATCGTGTAAATCATCTTCTTGGACTAGAACCATGGTGATGGTCGAGTCTGAAGCAGCGAGATAAAGGAAATAATATCGACTATAATCGGGCGGGAAATGTAGTGGGGTATGGGTTAAATTCAATTTCAAAGCGTCAAAGGATTTGTTGGCAGTGGTGTCCCATACAAACTTAGAGCCTTTATTTAATAGTCAAGTAAATTCGAGTGTTAAATCAATGTAGTTTGGGATAAAACAACGTAGAAGGTTTGCCTTCCCTTGCAAACTTTGACGTAGCTGACAAAGTGAGGAAGGAGGAGGGAGATTGGGGATTGCCTCGACCTTCAAAGGATCTACCTTGATCCCCTGATGTGACACAATAAAGCCCAGGATTCGGCTGGACTCCACACAAAAGACACATTTGTGTGGGTTTAAGCATATATGATAGAACCGACAGCGAAGGAAAATGGCTCGGAGGTGGGCCAGATGATCACTACAATGCATGGAATGCGCTAGTAGGTCATCTAAATATGGTTGTACAATGTGCTTAATATCATGGAAGGAATAAGACATAGCACGTTGAAACGTGGTACTGGCATTATTCAAATCGAAGGGTAGTTTCCAGTAGGCAAAAGTGCCCCAAGGACAAATGAAAGCGGTTTTGTGTTGATCCACGGGTAAGATATTGATTTGATTATATCCAGAGAAACCGTCCATCAAAGAGAAGATTTCACTTCTGATGCAATCATCGACGATTTGTTCAATGAAGGGGGTATAAAATTTGTCCTTAGGAAAATCTTTCTTGATATCCCTATAATCAACAAAGACATGGATCATACCTTGTTTCTTGTTAACCGGAACTAGATTGGATACCCAATCAGTCAAAGCCACTGGATAAATAAAGCCGTCTTTAAGAAGTTTTTCTACTTCAAGCTTGATAGCAGCTTCTTTATAGGGGTAGACCAGGCAAAGTCTCTACCGGATGGGTTTAGCATCTGGGTAGGTCTTAATTTCATGTACAACAATATTAGGGTCGATACCTGGCATCTCTTCGTAGCTCCACGCGAAGATGTTACAAAATTCTTGGAAAAGTGACTTATATGTAACAACTTCATTGGTGGAAGATGAAGCTCTGATGTGGACATTTTCGACAACTCCAGGTTTAATGTATATGTCGAGGGGGATAGTGGGAGAAATGTTATTTAAGTTCCCTTCGTATGACACATCGTGTGTAGATTCAGGAACCGAAGAAATAACGACAATGGTCGACAGAGTCGAGATCCGTTGATAACTCCCGATGGTGTTTTGTTTGAGAAAGAGAATGGAACGATGATGTCCATCATCCCAAGGGGTATCTTCCATCAACATAATCGACATAATCATCTCATCCGAGATGAATCACCAAGAGAGTGAGTAGAAGGGTCAGCTGATTGAATGGCTTGGTTGATCATGGATGACCAATTGAGCCTATTTTTTAGAAGGGAAGGGTTGAGACAAGACGTCGGGTGTAGGAGGTTTTGGGGTCCCTTGGAGGAACTTCGTGACCTCAACATGTCTCGGACAGTCCTTCATGTAGTGATCATCACCATAGATAAGGAAAGGATAGTGAGGTTTTCATTTATCCTTATCATCAGCAGGTTGTGTCTTGGTCTTGTCAGATTGTGGACTGTTATTTTTATCCTCCTTATTCCTAACCTTTCCTTTTTTGGATTTATTCTTATTAGTAGGAGTTGATTGAACAACGTTTACTTCCGAAGTTTTACCGGTGGGAGGGGTGGGCGTCAGAGCAGTTTGAACATTAGAAGCATGGGATTTGGTCGTGGTGTGAGAGGCCTGTGCAAATTGCAGCTGGGCATGGAAAGTACCTATCACACCATCAGTAGCATGACAAGCTATTGGGGTTGTTGAGGTGGTTATGGTAGAAGAACGAGGTGCGTCAGGGAGAAGATCGTAAAGATTACCTGTTTGTGAATAAAAGAGATCGAGATACTGGGCACGACTGATCGCCTCTTCTTCTGTGACAACATCGCCCATAGCAATGTCTTTAGATATGTCATTCACGAAGGATTTCGTGAACCATTCTGCCAATAATTGATCAGGAAGATCGAGTTTGATTAGACGTCGTCTTCGTCTCCACTCATGAATGTGATCGGAGATATGAGTGGCTTTAATTTTCTTGAAAGAACTCAAAATCGTGGTTCCCGTTTCATAATGGATTGGCAACTGGTAGTGAGTGAGGAAATCCATAGCTAGGGTATTGAAATCGGTGAAGAAGCCTTCTAGTAACTCTATATACCACTTTGAGGTTGAACTCGTGAGAGTTCGTTGAAAAAGACGTAGCTGAATGGAGTCATCCATCAAAGAGTTGGATGAACACCAAAGGTGGAAGGTCATTACATGATTGTTCAGGTCCTCTCCTAGTTTACCATCGAACTTAGGAATGTCATATGGTAATTTGGTCGGTATGATAGGCCAATGAGGAGAGTGATGGATAGGGTCATTCAAAATTCTAGACAGATCAGGGAGGTCCAAAGTGGCCAAAAAGGGTAACTGTCTATTCACGTGAGGGTACTGGTGACTTTGGGGAGGAAGTCCTGTCAGTATACTAGTAGGACCATTAGCCATTTTCATATAATGTGAAGATCCAGACAGATTTGGTTGTTGGTGTGGTGGCAGGTAGCCCGTGGGGTTGTACTGATTAGGTACGTTCCCTTAGAAAGGGATAGTAGACGGAACGTTCGAACCTAAAATGGGATTGGAGGTCCCAGGGTAAGGTTGGCTCGTACTAGGGGGAATGAAAGAGGTGACTTGAGGTTGTTTCCCCCTAGTCGATTGAGTATTAACCTGGGTAAGAAAGTTCCAACATTGGGCTAAAGTTGCTGGGATGTTTTGTCCATAGGGTGGGGTGGGTGGGGGTTATCCTCTGAATGTAGGTTGTGCCCCTATTGGGGTTTGACCTCCAAGCGGGGGTTGAAATTGGCCCCCAAGGTTAAATTGTCTACCAACAGGAATCCGATAATTAGGTGTGAAAGACTGAGTAATGCCACTAGGGTCGGGTCCGCCGGTGAGAGGTGGATAAGACCCTTCAGGAGGGGGTTGAGGAAGTTTCGGAATAAATCTAGGAACATGATTGTTCCCAGGAGGAGTGAAGACTCCAGGAGTTCCGGATGGAACTTGGGTAGGAATGGGAATAGAAGCATTCAACGCATTATACCCAAGAGGAAGTGATGGGATCTGACTAGGTAAAAGTGGTGTGCCAATAGGTGTTTAGCTAGCCACCGTATTCCTGGTGGGAATAATCATAGTATTTGGGACCATTGTGGAATGGGCCTGCTGAAGAAGAATGGTTGAACTGGAACCAACTGACAATGCTTCTGAATTGGGAAAATAATAGCACATTGTATTGTTAAAGTGATCTAAAGGTATCGTAAACATGTAAGATGTTTCGAGAGGTTCTAAAGTGGTAGGTATTTCAACTCCTATCTCTAAGGTAGGAAGGTTCCTTCTAGAAGTCAGAGTCTAAGCTATGTGAGTGTTCAAATAAGGATCTTTTTTAAGGCCGGCAACAATTTTGGGGGGTAATCCAAAAGTGTCGATAACAAGTTCTTCGGACGATCTGAGTTGGAGAATACGTCTCTTGTATCCAGGAGGTAGGCGGAAAGCTTCTAGAAGGTCAGAAACAATTTGAAACCTCTCTAAATAATTGGTCCTTCCCGGCTATGAATGTACATGGTCCTGGATCTCACTCTATTGAGGAGAATCCTCTAGTGGGTTAGGAGGCAAGGGTTGAGAAACTTCTGGATCTTCCGGAGGTATTCCTTGTATCCTATGTGAACGACATGGAGGGTCATTGTTGGCTAAACCGAAAATTCTATGAAAAAAAAATCAATGGACAACTATGTTAACAAACAACACTCGCTAGTAAAATCTAGGAGTCAAAACCAAGCAAACAAAATCTTCCTATTCCGAAGTCACTAGTTGGTGATGAAATCCAATGTCGCGAAGTTGAGACAAGAAGGGGATGGGCTAGGGTGGAAAAGTTACGTTGACGACCTTCTTAATGGACTTACACCCTAGTGCAAGCTCCCACACATAATTGTGGGTATACCCTCCAAGGAGCCAGAGTGAGTTTGGCCAATGTCAATTCCAGGTACCATGGAGACTTGCCCCTCCACAGTCACCTTGTGTAAGATCCTAAGAAGATAGGCTACTAAAGTTACCACAAACAACAGTGATGTCTGGGAAAACAGTCGACAGTCCGATCCACACACAAGGGCAGGGTATCGAGCTCGAAATCAACTTGAGAGGCTTCCACTCATCATTGTGGGTATACCTTCAAGAGACCCCCATAATACATGCAATCTATACACTGAGACCAACAAAGTAGGGTGAGTAACTCTTCTAATCTCAATGTGACCTTAGGTTTGACCCTTGTGTGAGAAGGGCTTGCCAAGACAAAATGTTGCAAATGGATTTGAACACTCCCTATCACAAGATACTATTGTGTGTTTTTTTCTTTGGAGAGTGTGTCTCACTTCCTATTCCAAATCTCTAGCCTAGCTAATGTTGGTGTAAAAGAGCCCTAGAAAAGGTTACTAGTTAAATTTTAGAGTTTCGCAATATTATTAAAGGCTGTTGTTACTCAAGAGGGAGACGAGAATGAAACCAATGTTGTGTAAGACTTTGACCCAATAATGTGCAAATAGAAATGAATGATGAAAAATTTCGTTTGATGAATTCTATCTACAGTAGGGAGAAAGTATTTTTCTGGAACAATGCAAACTACGATGTAAAATTATTTTCTTTGAATATAGTACCAAACAATCATCAACAATGTAATTTCACTATTCATTCTTTTTCAATGTTTCAAACGCCAATATTTTCTGTATAAATGTTTTCTTAAAAGACTAAAAGGACTTTAATTTTTTCTTTTCGAGAAACCAAAACAGAGATGTAACTAAGAAAGGATAAGAAATCAATGAAAATAAAGAACTCAACAAATACCCAAATCGATCTTTCAATGGAGATAGAAATAAAAATTGATAAGAAAATGTCTCTTCAAATATGAATAAGAAATGTTTTTCTGATCATTAAGCAATCCAGAAGATGTAACCAACCTTACAAATCCAAATCCAAAACAAGACCTTTAATCGAGCAAGCACTTGGACACAAGTCCAGAGATTATATCCTTGTCACTAAAAATAAAAAAACAAAGATTGAAAAAAGATCAAAAGAGAGGTATTCGATCTCCGAAACCAATCAAGATCAAGCTGAAACAATCAAAAGAATTTAAGAACTGGCATTAAAAATCCTTGTCCGGCTGACTAAAGAAAAACTGGACAGCAATAGAGGCCAAAACCCAAACCAATTTTGTTTTTCAAATGCCACCGCAGGTGGGTAGTATAACACAATGCGGAAATGGATGATTTCCGCGAGCGATTTCCGTGAGCCAGAAACATGCAGGGTGTAGAAATTCCACACTGAAACAAACCACCAAGGTGTGGAAATGAATGGTTTTCGCAGACTATCTATAAGGTGCAGTGCAGACGTGTTTGAAAAATCAAGAAATTTGGGGAAAAAGGCAAAACATCTAGGTGGACTTTTAAACCCAAGGAGAGTGAATGGGTCTCCCAGAGACTCAGAGATTGATATCAAGTAAAAAAAATAGGTCAAAAGAAAATGACCAACAAAAAACCACAATTAACTTGTCTTCCCTAGTGGAATCTCCAATTTTGTTATTGAGTAAATCGGTATATGCGAACATGAACTGATCCACCTATTTCCACATGGATCTAGAACAAAACAAGACAAAACAATACACTTTCCCTAAGTTGCAATCATTGAGTTTGCTATCCAAAGAGGAATGGATAACATACCTTATGAATCGCTTCATTATATCTTTGTTGTTCCTGCTTCACTCCAACGCTCTTGTAGAATCAAATCTATGACAACATAAACCAACCAATGTGAAAGCAACAATAGTAGAATTCAATGACAAACTAAACATGTGATCAAGGAGTCATGTAATAAAACACTAATCATTTTATGGGAAAGAGATGTGCCACTGTATTATATTAATGAAAAGTGGAAGATACAACCAAATTTCCTTGATATCGCAAGTTCCATTTTAGTGGTCCTTTGTTCCAACACACACATGCACTTGCTTTGAAATTCACATGAAGATAATCCAAAAACGCTTGATGGACAAATGGAGGCCTCAAGCATCAGTAAGAGCAGGATTCTTCACACTGTCTTCAGCCTATGCTTTCATCAATTCTCTGCTTAATCTTACTTCTTCTTGCTTAACCTTTTCCATGAGAAGCCCGTGATTATATAGGAAAAGGTGAAGTTGTTAAAAGGATGAGGATGATCCCACCAAATCAGAGAAACCAGTAGGATCACAACCACATGGACGCCACCTCACATTCTAGAAGATTCCCCTTCTAGAAACTTCATGAAACCTCTTTCCTCTTTTAGCTTTGGAACGCCACCGCACCCTGCCTATGTAGCAGCCTGCGGAAATCCCGCGCAACAGCTATAGAGCAACCTGTGGAAATGATAGATTTCTGCATTGTGTAGTATGAGCAACCTGTGGACCCTTTCTAAAAAGAAGCCTTGTAGAGGAGGAAAGAAGTTGTTTTTCTCAGGAAAAAATCATGTTGGGAGCCTGAACACATGTCTGTGATATCATCATTAGAATGACCAAAATAATGTGTAACAGATACCACATGGTCACAGGGTTCACCTTTTTGTTTATCCTTCTATAAATATTCAAACCCTTAAAAGCATGACAATAGGTGATAGAAAATATCAGATAGGATGACATATAAAATTTCTTCTCTGTCTTGAAATTTGTTAGTTGCGTAGTAATATCATTTGAAATAATCTTCTCCCAGTTTAAGATTATGTTTTCATGAACCATGAAATGAAATATATACAATGTCATTCGAAGAACGGTTTCTGTAGAGTCTTGGCTAGTAATTCGAGCAAATAACCAGGCAATTTCATGATAGGTATTTTTCAAAGAACTTACTTGAATCCTGGATATGTCTTTTGGCATTGATGCAGGGTCCTGTAAATACTCTTGAAGAAGTTTGATTCCATTATTTTTTTCTTTTTAGAAAATTCCTGGCTTCTTCCCCTTTGTAAACCAGGTTTCGCTCCGACAATTTAAACATCTCCATGAATATTGAAGGCGCCAAGGTAATAGGAGGAATGCTCTGAAATGGGATGGTCCATCTGTTCTGGATGAGTTTTTTGATGCACCAGGCAATGATATCTTTGCATTCAAAGACCTTTGGGATGCAACCTCTGAGAACTATCCCTGAAGTACATGCCTTGTTGTTTTCTTTTCCCAGCAGATTTGAATAGTACCAACATGACCAGGACCAATGATAGTTATGGTCTTTATTGGTGAAGAGGTTCAAGGTATCTCTACATAAATGTTTCTTTCTCATGACTAACTTCGTTGAGTTGGCGAGATTTTCTTGTAATATTACTTTGCATAGTAAAATGATTTTAGGTTAGATTTATTTCGAAAAAAACATTAACTCGAAATAAATGAGATTTTCCTCAATATAAACACCATTAATTAATGACCATTTCAGAAATGAAATGAGTAGTTGAGTGCATAAGGATAGAATTAAATGTGACTTGAGAAAAGTGAAGGAAGGGACATGTGACGGCTAAGATTCAGAGTGAGTGATTGAAATGGAAAGGAAATTCTATGAGTCCGAAAATCCGCAAGTCTGAAAGTTCGAAAGTCCAAATAGATGAAATGGCTAAGTGTTGAGATACGTTGAGTGGGATGTGAGAGGAGTGAAAGAATAACATGTGGCCCCGTGAGTCTGTGATACAAAAATAAACTAATCGTTGAGGCGCATTGATGTATGGTAGAAGGGAACATAATCCAAGTCCGAGAGTTCGCGAGTTCGCCAACCTGTGAACATGGAAAAACTACTAAGTTTGGTAGCATTGATACAACAAAGAAAGGGAAGAGGGGATATAGAAGATTCATGAAGAATTTTATAGAAGGGTAAAAGAAATGGTAATAAAAGAAAAGGGAAAATAGAAAGAAAGGGGAAGAAAAAAAGGGACTCAACAAATGGCTCCAACTGTGGGATTACAACCCCCCGTGGGTTGTCAAGATTCCATAATCTCATGACCAGATGTCTTATCCTTTGGAAAATGGAGTCAAAATAGTGAGGATATACAAAAAATGAAATAAAAAACTATGTACAAAGAGAATAGAGTATCTCAAGCGAAGAAACTTTTCAAGTGTTGCTCGTTAACAAGCAACATCACCATCTTTCCCTTCATATATTTCAGCATGTATGAGTTGAAACCATAATTTTCTCAATGAGGTAAGGTCCAATACAAAGTGATTGTAACTTCATATGCATCGACAACTTCTCTTTCACTTTGTTCCAGAGCAACACCAATTCTCCCTTTTGAAATTTTTTTATTGTTGCACTTTGATTGAAATGTTTTTTAACATTTCGCTGCCTCTGTGATATTTTTTTCAAAGCCTCACTTATTTCTTCTTCTAATATAAACAATTGATTTAATCTCTTCTGCAAAGGGGGGATATCTTCAGTTTCCTTGAGGTTTACTGCATAAGTCAAAGCATTCAACTCAAGGCTAACTGACATCTTCGCTTATTTCCCATAAACCAACATGTAAGGATACATCCCAATTCTATCCTTTGGCATAATTATGCTTTGCCATAAAGAATATGTCAACTTCAAGTGCCATTTTTTATGATTTCGATCAATAGTATTCTTCATCATTTAAATCAATGTCCTATTTGTAGACTCAACAAGGCCATTTCCTTGTGGATAATAATTCGATGATTGTCCCATCACAATGCCATATTCTCCACAAATTTTTGTGAACTTTGATCCAATGAAAATTGAGCCATTGTCCGTATTGAGTTTCTCTAGAACACCAAATCTTGACATGATATTATCATTGAGGAATTTAATCAATTTTCCAGAGTCGTCCTTTTTCAATGTTGTTGCTTCCTTCCATTTCATGAAATAGTCTGTAGCGGTGAGAATATACATGTGAAACTTACTTGATTTTGGATTTATTGGCCCAATGACATCCAACCCCCATTGTGTGAATGGTTGTTCTACTGATCTAGGTTGCAAAGGCATTGCAGACCTTTTCATCTTCCCTGATAATTGTTGACAAGGAAGGGATCTTCTCACCATCACATATGAATCCTTGAAAATTGATGGCCAAGAATATCTGGCTCTTATTATCTTATGTGTTGTAGTAGTAGGTGAAAAATTCCCTCCACATATGCCTTCATCAAATTCTTGTATCATCTCCTGGGCCCTTTTTTCATCTACACATCTCAACAACATGCCATCATAGTTTCTTCTAAATAATATCTCAACAATCAAGACATATTGTCTTGACTTCATCTTTAAAGTTATTATTTCCTTTGGATTCATGCTAATGGGAAATTGACTGGATATTAGATAAAATACAATGTATTTGTACCACTTCGAGTCAGATATAGGCTCTCTAACTGAAATCGAAATCATTCCATTCAAGGCATCACTATCCATAATGAGTTTTCACAATCCTTTCCCTTTGACTGCTTTCAAAGGCTTGATTTCAATGTCATACTTCTGAATTTTTTCCATCCAGTTTTCCCATTTTCCTTCTCTTAATTGTTGGTTCAAAAAAATATTTACTAGGGAGGATGGAACATAAGCTATGACATGAGAATTTAAAATATATGTCTGAAAATGTGATACTACTTCCACGAGATACAACGTCTGCTTCTCCAACTCTAAGTATCTTAGTTTGTAGTCATGCGGTGTATTACTCATAAATTTGATCTGTAACTCTTCACCTTTGACATTTTTTTGGGTCAGGATTGATGCTATGACACTTTTTGTAGCAAAATAATACATGATAAAGTCTCTTTGAAAATCTAGAATGATAAGCATTGGTGTTGTAGTAATTTCTCTTTTAATGTTATTAACGGCCTCATGTGTGTCTAGAGTCCATTTGAACCTTTGGTATTTCTTCAACAATAGATTAATCGGTTTTACTATGGTCACATAATCATGAAAAAACCTCCTCAAAAAAATTATCTTTCCAAAGAAATATTGCACTCCTTTCTTAGAAGATGGAGGATTGAGTTCATTGATATCCTTGACCCTTTCTACATCAATATAAATTCCTTCTTT
Organism: Picea mariana; assembly: GCA_032191745.1. Lineage (NCBI taxonomy): Eukaryota > Viridiplantae > Streptophyta > Pinopsida > Pinales > Pinaceae > Picea > Picea mariana. The sequence goes on from JASDQU011178815.1 coordinate 20,358, forward strand.
ACAAGCAATATGCCCCAACAAATTCCCTTCAACTACAACAAACATAAATTTCTTTGGATTTAGAGAAACCCCATATAATCTACATCTTTAAAACACTTTCCTTAGTTGATGGATATGTTATTTTCTCATCTTTGAGTGGACTATTAGATCATCCTGGTAATCCGACATAAATTTTCCTATCAAGACTTCAAATGATGGTCCATAACCCTTTGGAAAGTAGCTCCAACTTTTTTCAACCCAAATGGCATCCGAGCATAAGCATACGTCTCCCAAGGTGTTATGAAAGTCATCTTAGGCCTATCTTCCTCTGCAAATAAAACTTGATTGTATCCAAAAAATCCATCTAACATGGACATACAAGCAGACCCAATAACTTGTTGAAGAAGGAATTCTGTGTTAGGAAGAGGATAATTGTCTTTTACACTTGATTTATTGAGATCTCTAAAATCCACGCACATCCAAATTTCCCTGGTCTTTTTCCTCACAACCATTGGGTTTGAGAGCCAGTCAGAATGTCTGATAGGATATATTATTCCAGTTTTCTTCAATTTTTCCAACTCTATCTTTACCAATGGTTTTAACTTGGGATTCACCATTCTTATTTTCTTCTTAAAGGGATTATCTCCTTCTCTTAATGGAATAGTATGCAGAAATATTGATTTATCATAGGCTTTTAGATCATCATAACTCCAAGAAAAAACATCAAAATATTCTTTGAAAAGGAAGATATATTGATCAAGTTCTTTAGATGTACAATCAACTCCCAAATTTCGTACTTCGGGGAACTATCAGTTGCAATGTTGACTTTCTTCATTTCTTGTACTTTCCGGACTAATACTTCTTCCTTGAGATTTTTTGTATGATCATCTCTTTTGAAAAGAGACTCAGATTGGACACAGTTCTTTGGAATAGGGGAAATATCATTATCTTCGCCTTCATTTCCATTTTCTATAAAATCCTTTAAGTCTTCATCATTTTCAAACACTCGGAGATAATCTTGGTTATATGGCACTGAGGGTCGAAAAAATCTTTTTACTTGAAAAGATGTCTCACTTTGGATGCCATCTGGATTTGACAATGAAGCAGCCAACACTAAAGAATCTGTTTTTTTATTTTTATCCCTTGGAATAAAAGATATATTGAAGGAACTAAAGGCCTCCATTAATTCATTCACTCTTTTGAAATATAGCTTGATCCTTTTCTTTTTAATCTTATACTTCTGAGTGATCTGATTTATTACCAACTCTGATTCCCTGGTCACAACCAAATTTTCAATCTTCATCTTCGTCACTAGGATCATTCCTTCAATTAGTGCTTCATACTCTGCTTCATTATTTGTATAAGGGAACTCAAGTCTAATGGCATGTGTGTATACAATTTTCGTAGGGATTTTGAGTAGAATTACAAATCCACTTCATGAACTTGAACAAGCTTCATTGAACGACATTCTCCAATATCCATCAAAATAATTATCTTCCCTCTTTATGTCCTTGATTTTCTCTATATCTAGGATGGAATAATTCCCAATACCAACATCTATATAGTCTTCCATCAACTCATTATCCTTATTTTTTAAAGAAAATAGTCTCCTGGGTTCGTGAGTAACCTTGATCATCGCTCCATCGTTTTTAGGAAACATCATACAACTTCCATCATTCATTATATAGCCACCAATCATGGAAGACCAATCTCTTCCAAGGAAAACCACGTATGTTGGAGGAAGATCCACCACCACAATATTGAAAATTGTAATGATATGGGGAGAAATGGTAATCCAAGCATAAAAGTATTTAATTTCTCCATAGGCTGGTACCTTCTTGGAATCAATTGCATAGATGCTCTCACATGTTTCATAATATTTTATACAGATCATACCAAGTGCCTCCATTACTACCAAAGGCATGATATTGTTTATCACACCAAAATCCACCCTACAATTGTGGAGCACAACATCATGATTTTCTATTGAAATGTAGAAAGTTGAAACTTTTCCTCTTAATTTTACCACTGATGTATTCTGATTTTGCTTTGGGTTTGCAATAACCACTTCAATTCTCTCAGTTGGCTCATCCAATAGTTTTAGGATGTTTTCCCTTTGTTGGGGAATTTTTACTACTTCTGTAAAAGGCAGAGTAATTCTTAACTTGCTTAGATCGTCAACAACATTGTATATCATCTGAAGGGGGTTGAGGGTTTTTTGTTTCTTTTTTACTTCTGTGTTGGTTGCTTTACTTTTATCATTCTCTTTCTCCTTATCTTTCTCATTGTATTTTTCTTTTTCTTTTTTCAAAATTCTCTTTATTCTTGGATTTATTTACAATTTCCTGTGTTTGGACAATGTTTTGTTGTGAGATAGGATCATCTTCGTCTTCCTCAAACATGTACATGGGTGTCTTGAATTCCTCCGCTGTACAGATTCAAAAATTTATTCTGATATATAATCATTTTTTGGCTCAACCATTTGCTCATTGTATGGCTCATCAAGTATTACTATGTTCAGAGTTGGTTGCATGGGAACCCTCTGTCTTTGTTGGTTGTTAGAATTTCCAAACCTCGTTATTTGTTCTTGGGTAGGGTTCCTTCTTTGCTCTAGAACTGACATCCTTATATTAGTCATGAAATTATCATTCCTTCTTAGCCTTGTTATTTCATTTTGCATTTGTCTAATGGTTCTTTTCATCTGAAAAATCTCCATTGTTTGCTTCATCTCCTGATCTTCAACGAGATCTATTTTTACATCCAAGATAGTTCCTTTAAATAATCCTCCACCAATTGATTTATGTTTACCAGGTCGTGGCTTTTTCTCTTCATTCCTCTTTGAATTATATGCTCCTTGATCAACAATGTTCAAATTATCCATCTTCCTTTTCACTCTTCCCAGGACAATGTTAGGGTCAATGCCTGTTTCAATCATGATTTCCTCCATCTCCTTAGCTTTGATCATTGTTTTTTATAAAGTTTGAATTTGAGAAGTTCGAATGGTGAAATTCACATTAGATGGCATGGAATTTTTATAGCAACCAAGTATTACTGGATCATTAGGCCTCTTTTCTTCATGGATTTTCTTCAACGTTTCATTGAATCTGAAATTGAAATCCCTTATCCTCTCATTTTTCTTTAGACATATTTGGGTGAAGTTTGTAATAAGAGTATGATACGCGACTGGAGGAGAAAACATATTTAAGAATGTTGTTTCAAGATCATCAAATGAGATGATTGATCTTGTGGGAAATTATGTGTACCATTCATAATCTTGGTCTGACAAACTTTGGAGAAACAACCTTACCATCACATCATTATGTTTGATAAGATGAAAATCACAAACATCCCAAAACAAATCAACATGTCTTTTAGCATCAATCATTTCATCTCCAAAAACTTTCTTCAAAAAACTTTTGGGAAGAGATGGGAGCTCATGTTGTTATCCTCGAAGGTCAAGAGGGGAGTCTCTTACCCTTCTTAGGTTTCCGAACCTTAGTTCTCATCTTTATTTTGTTCTTTCTTCATGTCTCCCTTCTTCTCATCTTTCTTCATGTATTTATTCTCTTGGGTTTTCTCTATCAGCCACGTCTAAAGGTTTCTCCTTTTATTCATCCATATTTAATTCTACCTTTCTCTTGCGCTCTTCGATCTCATCTTTCAATTCTCTAGTGTTGTCTTTCATCTCTTCTTTGTATTCAAATAATTTCTCTTTATTATTCTTGAACTAGTGTTTCCCAAGACCTTTCTAGTTATTCTCTAGTTCTAGTTGTTGTTATTTAAAGATTATATAACTGGTGCAGAATACTTCGTTGGTTGTTCAATCCGATTTCTAGTTGGGTTTGGTTAGCCTGAGGAAAATTCATATGAGTTTATGGTCTAAAACCAAATTTTCATCTTCAAGTTTGTTTGGTCCCTAGTATGGTCGCCAAAAATGTTGATGCTTGAATCCATCAGTGTTCGACAATGTAGGTATTCCAATAGAGGATGAAAACCTTCAGTAACCACTCACATAACCAGATCAAAGATCAACACACCGATGTTTTCACATGGTAAAACCCCTATGGGGAAACATCCATGGCCCCAGCCAATGTGGCCACTTGGAGAAGTTTATTAATGCAAAAGAAAAAGATTACAGAGAGATTTTACAAGAGAGTTTCTCACAATCGATCATCGGTAAATGTCCCTCCATGCTTTTTAAATAGAGATCATGGACCAATCAGGTGTTAAGCCACAGATCAATGGCCATTAAGATCGAGGAGAGTATGAACTGTCAGATCATTCTATGTTGGGAACATATCGTGACTGTCGGATGTCCTAACTATAAATGCATATTAGTGCATACTAAAGAAACAAACTAAGAAACACACTTTTACCTAATGACACATTATACCAAGTAGTTCTTAACTAACTCCTAAGTGTCTAAATATCCTAATACCCCCCCTTAAGAACAACTTGGGATAGGATTGAAGGATTTACAATGTTGACACAATAGGAGAAAGAAGGAGGCATTAGAGCCTATCCCCCCTTAATGACAACTTCCTGAACTCCTAACATAGATCGAAGTTTGGAAAACTTCGCTTCTGTAAGAGACTTTGTGAAAATGTCTACAACTTGATCTTCTATAGGGAAAAATATCACTTCAATAACTTGATCATGAATGAGATTTATGATGAAGTGCATGTGTATCTCGATGTGATTTCTACGCTATTGTTGAATTGAGTCTTTGTCAAGCTTGGCACTCTGACTGTCACACCAAAGGCTGGTTGGATGCTGCTGCTCGAATACAAACTCAGAAAGGATTTGTCGAAGCCACAAGGCTTCCTGACTTGCATTTGCCGTTGCTCAGTACTCTGCTTCTACGGAAGAAAGTGCAATAGCTTGTTGTTTCTTACAGGCCCAAGTGACAAGTCCTGAACCAAGGTTGAAAACATAACCTGCAGTAGAATTCTGATCATCAGGGTCACCGGCCCAATCTGAATCAGTGAAACCAACCAATAAAGGAGTCTCCCTTGAACTGTAATGTATCCCGAACTGGACTGTACCACATACTTATTAAAGAATCCTTTTAGCTTCTTTCCAATGGCTTTCATGGGGTGTTTGCATATACCGGGCAACAAGACCAACATCAAAGGAAAGATTAGGACAGGCATGAGTCAAGTATAAGAGGTTACCAATTAACTAACGGTATAGGGTGGCATCAACTTCAGGAGAAGTATAGATGGCAATAAGCTCGACTCTAGACTAGAAGGGAGAAGGGGTTGGTTTACAATCATCCATCTAAAAGTGACGAAGAAGGTCACAAGCATACTTAGAATGGGAAAGAAAAATTCCTTCATTGGTTTTCAAAACTTGGAGGCCAAGGAAATAGTGCAAAACGCCTAAGTCTATCATTTCAAATTTCTTCTTAAGGCTGGTTTTCACTATTGGATTACTGAGAGGGGGGTTGAATCAGTAATAGGATAATTATAATCATTTTTATCCAAATAATCCAAGTGTTATACCAATGTATAATTATTATCCAATAATGAGCAATAAGAAATGAACAGTCACACACATACACAGTACATCAGTGTTTTACGTGGAAACCCAAATCAGGAGAAAACCACAAAATGATTTATCTTATATGTCTTGAAGAATTACATTCATTGGAAGCACCAACTTCCTTTGTTTTCCAGCTGCAAATGGAAGGAGGCTCCAACCCCCTAGTTTCTCAGGCTACAACCTAAGTGAATCTCCAACTCCCCAATTCTCTGGCTACAACCAGAAGGAGAATACAACCCCCTATGTTCTCCAGCTACAACCACCTGTCCTTGCCCTCTCCAACCGCCCTGAAGTAGAAGTATAATGATGGAACCACTGTCACACTATTACTATGAGATATACCACTATAAACATGTACCAATAAACTGGAACCATGCATCAACCATGCATCAACCTATACCTCAACTTGTAATCAACCTGTACCATAAATAAGTGCATCAACCATGC
>JASDQU011178818.1:15664-34656 GCA_032191745.1 Picea mariana
CGATGATATCCTAGAAAACAAACTTTTTGTATGTTGGTCAAGGCCATGGTTTCTACCAAAACCCTGGCCAAAGTTTTCTGGAAACTTGGTGCCAGTCAAACTCCAGGATCCTCTTTTCCTGTACATAATACTCAACCTAAACTACTATTTCTAGCAATGGTACAACTTCTTGAGATTACTTAATGAGAGGAAACTCATTAAGTTTAGGGTTAGGGCCTTGAATTAGGTTGGAGAGGAAACTCTTCAAGGGAATTAAATCAAACATTGGAGTATGAGTTAGGGAGTGTTTAAGTCCAGTGTCATAAAAGTTATCCGGGACCCCCCTCTAACACAAGGGATGAACACGAGGTCACGTGAGGAAAAGCAGAAAAGATAACCCCTCCAAATACATATTGAACATAGTGGGGAATGCATATTGAGGATTTGTCTTGGGAGTACTACCGACTTCATTTTCCTACGGAGCTTCGTGGACATAGAATCTTTTCGAGATACTCTGTTTTCTTCCATACCATTTTATCTCGATACCCTCGATAGGTTTCAGACTTGTTATCCTACTCATTGTGATCCGCCCGCCTGTCGACTTTACCCTCCTGGTGTCTGAATGCGAGTTGGAAACTTAGTTGCCCATATTATAGGGACTTACACAGGTGACTCTGGGGGTATACCATGGTACTTGGGGCAAATGTCAAGTCACGCTTTGCAGAGTATGCCTGGAGGGTGCTTCCGTGTTTGATTTTCACTTGCATCGGTTAGTTTCTCTAGTGTTTACTGGTGTAATTGTCCTTCCTACTAGATATTTCACTACTTGATTTGTCTTATAGGAATTGTTTTAGTGTGTAGTTGGTGTTTAAACGCTATTTAATCCTTGATGTGTTGATTGATATTTTCATAAAGTGGAAGATCAAGAACTTCGTCAGTCGCAAAGGCTTCAAGGCCTGCTACTAGTTGCATCAGAGCCACCTATACCATCGTTATCGTGAATACTTGACCAATAAGGTTCGTTCGAAGCGATCGGGCCACATGAAACTGTGCTCGATCTTACTCTGCGAGGAGACTATTTGACTCCAGAGGAATCTATTGTTTCTTACCTTGGAGAGGAATCTCTTGGGCTAGCCAACCCTCCAATTATTGACTTGTTGATGCCGATCTTAGTACAAGTTGTCCCTCGTGAGGTGACACCTTCTGAGCACCAGTTAGTTTTACAAGCAACAATGGAAGAAAATGATGTTACTTCATCCGGGAGTCCTCATACTCCCATTTTGGCTACTATCGTAGGGGGCATCTTGCATCATCTCCCACCTTCGCCAATCTAGACTGGTATGGTCTCAACTCCCTCTACCTCGGGCAATAGTTCGATACCATCATCGATGATGACCATTGCTCCATTTACATAAAGTGTGACGAGCCCTCCATTCTCATATGGGATTCCCAACTTCGATTTGAACTTAGTCCTTACCTACTGCACCTTATAGACCATGGGTCTGGGGTAGGGAGCTCAAACACTCCTGTACAAGGGTCTACCATGGGCACTTCAGTCCCATTTAATGTTATCCCTTACTGTGGGGGTCATATACCTCCTCCTCCCCCCTCGCTCGGTGGTGATATCCAACAACCCATCGGGCTGAATGCTAATTACATCTTGTTTGGAGCAGGAGGTTTAGGACCTTCCTATTACACGACGCCGGTGGGATCTATGTCATTCTCTTTGTTCAAAGTGTTTGGGAACATTATTTTTTCTTTAGCTACCATGTTAGCTACGGGCCACCCCCGTTGTGGGTAACAGAACCCGGTGCAGGGTACTATTCCTTCACAGGGAGAGACAATGAGAGTTTTCTCCTCTCAAGGGCTTTGGAATCCTTGGTAGGGATCAATTCCCTCGAAAGGGATGTTGATTAGGAGAAACCCCTTCCATGCTCAATGGAACCCTGGTCAGGGTTCAATACCTATGCTTGTCGGATCTGCTGGGGGCATCCCCTTCCAAAATCCTTAGAACACATTGTAGGGAGCGATCCTCACCCAAGACATGTCGTCCAATTACGAGAGTCAATCGATGATATCCTAGAAAACAAAATTTTCGTATGTTGGTCAAGGCCATGGTTTCTACCAGAATCCTAGCCAAATTTTCCTGAAAACCTGGTGCCAATCAAATTCTAGGACCCTCTTTTCCTATACATAATACTCAACCTAAACTACCATTTCTAGCAATGATACAACTTCTCAAGATTACTTAATGAGAGGAAACTCATGAAGTTTAGGGTTAGGGCCTTTAATTAGGTTGGAGAGGAAACTCTTCAAGGGCATTAAATCAAACATTGGAGTATGAGTTAGGGATTGTTTCAATATTGTGTCGTAAAAGTTATCCGGGACCCCCCTCTGACACAAGGGATGAACACGAGGTCACATGAGGAAAGACAACAAAGATAACCCCTCCAAATACTGACTGAACGTAGATGGGAATGCATATTGAGGATCTGTCTTGGGAGTACTACCGACTTCATTTTCCTACAGATCTTCATGGACCTAGAATATTTTCAAGATACTCTGTTGTCTTCCATACCATTTTATCTCAATACCCTCGATAGGTTTCAGACTTGTTATCCTGCTCATTGCGATCCTCCCGACTATCGACTGTACCCTCCTAGTGTCTGAATGTGAGCTGGAAACTTAGTTGCCCATATTATAGTGACTTACATGGGTGACTGTGGGGGTATACCGTGGTACCTGGGGAAAATGTCGGGTCATGCTTTGCAGAGTATACCTGGAGGGTGCTTCCATGTTTGATTTTCACTTGCATCGGTTAGTTTCTCTAGTGTTGACTGGTGTAACTGTCCTTCCTACTAGATATTTGACTGCTTGATTTGTCTTATAGGAATTGTTTTAGTGTGTGGCTGGTGTTTAAACTCTAGTTAATCCTTGTTGTGTTGATTAATATTTTCACAAAGTGGAAGATCAAGAGCTTCGTCGGTCGCAAAGCTTTAAGGCCTGCGACTGGTTGCATCATAGCCAACTATACCACCTTTATGGTGAAGACTTGACCAATAAGGGTCATTTGAAGCAACTGGGCCACAGGAAATTGTGCTCGATCTTACTCTGGGAGGAAACTATTTGACTCCAGAGGAACCTATTGTTTCTTACCTTTGGGAGGAATCTCTTGGGCTAGCCAACCCTCTGATTATTGACTTGTTGACATCAATCTTAGTACAAGTTGTCCCTCTTGAGGTGACACCTTCCGAGCGCCAGTTAGTTTTACAAGCAACAATGGAAGAAAATGATGCTGCTTCATCTGAGAGTCCTCATACTCCCGTTTTGGCTACTACCATAGGGGGAATCTTACCTCATCTCCCACCTTCGCCAGTCCGGACCACTATGGTCTCAACTCCCTCTACCTCGGGCAATAGTCTTATATCGTCATCGATGATGACCACTAATCCATTTACATAAAGTGCGACAGGCCCTCCATTCTCATATGGGATGCCCAACTTCGATTTGAACTTAGTCCTTACCTACTCCACCTTATAGACCATGGGTCTGGGGTAGGGAGCTCAAACACTCCTGTACAAGGGTCTACCATGGGCACTTCAGNATCCCTTATGGTGGGGGTCAGATATCTCCTCCTCCCCCCTCGCTCGGTGGTGCTTTCCAACAACCCATCGGGCCGAATGCTAATTACATCTTGTTTGGAGCAGGAGGTTTAGGACCTTTGTATTACACGATGCCGGTGGGATCTATGTCGTTCTCTTTGTTCAGAGTGTTTGGGAACAACACTTTTTCTTTAGCTACCATGCCAGCTAGGGGAAACCCCCGTTTTGGGCAATAGAACCTCGTGCAGGTTACTATTTCTTCACAGGGAGAAATGACAAGAGTTTTCTCCTCTCAGGGGCTTTGGAATCCTTGGCAGGGATCAATTCCCTTGCAAGGGATGTCGGTCAGGAGAAACCCCTTCCATGCTCAATGGAACCCTGGTCAGGGTTCAATACCTATGCCCATCGGATCCGCTGGGGGCATCCCCTTCCAACATACTTAGAACAAAATGTAGGGAGTGATCCTCACCGAAGACATGTTGTGCAATTACGGGAGTCAACCGATGATATCCTAGAAAACAAACTTTTCATATCCTGGTCAAGGCCATGGTTTCTCCCAGAACCCTGGCCAAAGTTTCCTGAAAACCTGGTGCCAGTCAAACTCCAGGACCCTCTTTTCCTGTACATAATACTCAACCTAAACTACCGTTTCTAGTAGTGGTACAACTTTTCGAGATTACTTAATGAGAGGAAACTCATTAAGTTTAGGGTTAGGGCCTTGAATTAGGTTGGAGAGGAAACTCTTCAAGGGCATTAAATCAAACATTGGAGTATGAGTTAGGGAGTGTTTAAGTCCAGTGTCATAAAAGTTATCTAGGACCCCCCTCTAACACACGAGGTCACGTGAGGAAAGGCAGCAAAGATAACCCCTCCAAATACGAATTGAACGTAGTGGGGAATGCATATTGAGGATCTGTCTTGGGAGTTCTACCGACTTCATTTTCCTATGGAGCTTCATGGACCTATGAACTTTTCGAGATACTCTATTGTCTTCCATACCATTTTATCTCGATACCCTCGATAGGTTTCAGACTTGTTATCATGCTCATTGCAATATGCCTGACTATTGACTGTACCCTCCTGGTGTCTGAATGCGAGTTGGAAACTTAGTTTCCCATATTATAGGGACTTGCACGGGTGACTGTGGGGGTATACCATGGTACTTGGGGAAAATGTCGGGTCACGCTTTGCAGAGTATGCCTGGAGGGTGCTTCCGTGTTTGATTTTCACTTGCATCGATTAGTTTCTCTAGTGTTGACTGGTGTAACTGTCCTTCCTACTAGATATTTGACTGCTTGATTTGTCTTATAGGAATTGTTTTAGTGTGTGGTTGGTGTTTAAACACTAGTTAATCCTTGCTGTGTTGATTGATATTTTCACAAAGTGGAAGATCAAGAGCTTCGTTGGTCACAAAGGCTTCAAGGCCTGTGATTGGTTGCATCAGAGCCACCTATACCACCATTATGGTGAAGACTTGACCAATAAGGGTTGTTCAAAGCGACCGGGCCACAGGAAGCTGTGCTCGATCTTTCTCTACGAGGAGACTATTTGACTCCAGAGGAACCTATTGTTTCTTACCTAGGGGAGGAATCTCTTAGGCTAGCCAACCCTTCGATTATTGACTTGTTGACGACGATCTTAGTACAAGTTGTCCCTCCTGAGGTGACACCTTCCGAGCGCTAGTTAGTTTTACAAGCAAAAATGGAAGAAAACGATGCTACTTCATTTGGGAGTCCTCATACTCTCGTTTTGGCTACTACCACAGGGGGCATCTTGCCTCATCTCCCACCTTTGTAAGTCCGTACCACTATGGTATCAACTCCCTCTACCTCGGGAAATAGTCCGATACCATCATCAATGATGACAACTCCTTCGTTTACATAAAGTGCGACAGGCCCTCCATTCTCATATGGGATGCCCAACTTTGATTTGAACTTAGTCCTTACCTACTCCACCTTACAGACCGTGGGTCAGGGGTAGGGAGCTCAAACACTCCTGTACAAGGGTCTACAATGGGCACTTCAGTCCCATTTAATGTTATCCCTTACGGTGGAGGTCATATACCTCCTCCTCCCCCATCGCTCGGTGGTTCTTTCCAACAACCCATCAGGCCTAATGCTAATTACATCTTGTTTGGAGCAGGAGTTTTAGGACCTTTGTATTACACGACACCGATGGGATCTATGTCGTTCTCTTTGTTTGGAGTGTTTGGGAACAACTTTTTTTCTTCAGCTACCATCTCAGCTAGGGGCAACCCCCGTTTTGGGCAATAGAACCCCGTGCAGGTTACTATTTCTTCACAGGGAGCGACGACGAGAGTTTTCTCCTCTCAGGGGATTTGGAATCCTTGGCAAGGATCAATTCCCTCGCAAGGGATGTTGGTCAGGAGAAACCCCTTCCATGCTCAATGGAACCCTGGTCAGGGTTCAATACCTATGCCCATCGGATCCGCTGGGGGCATCCCCTTCCAAAATCCTTAGAACACAATGTGGGGAGAGATCCTCACCCAAGACATGTCATCCAATTATGGGATTCAATCGATGATATCCTAGAAAACAAACTTTTTGTATGCTAGTCAAGGCCATGGTTTCTACCAGAACCCTGACCAAAGTTTTCTGGAAACCTGGTGCCAGTCAAACTCCAGGACCCTCTTTTCCTGTACATAATACTCAACCTAAACTACCGTTTCTAGCAATGGTACAACTTGTCGAGATTACTTAATGACCCAATTTGTCATGATTCGCATTGGCCCCCCATGCTAACTAAGTTTCCCTCAGATATTCCAAAATTTGAAGGCAAGCCTGGCGAAGATCCAAGTAAACACGCGAAAAACTTTCACTTATGGTGCTTGTCAAACTCACTACAAGACGAATTCGTACAATTAAGCCTTTTTCAATGCACTCTTATCAGGGGTGCCACGAAATGGTATATTGAACTCGACCACTCGAGGTATTCTACTTCAATGAATTGGTGATGGTATTTTTGAACCATTTCTAGTTACCCATGAGATATGATGTCGCCATCGAATTGCTGGCCAACTTTGAGCAGACCAAGGCCAACCATGTCTCCGATCATATCTGATAATGGCGGCATTGAAAGAGATTGATTAAGGTCCAGGTCCCTCTGAATTTCTTGTTGGAATGGTTCCTGAATTATTTGGTGCCTTGCATCTCCAAGGATGTAGCAACTTCTGGAGTGTTTTCATAAGAGGAGGCAATAATGAGAGTGCAACAACTTGAACTGATATACTCTCAGTTTGACGTGATCTATGAAATTTTTTCGGATGGGCCATGGTCTATCCTCAACAAGGCCAAGCAAAAGTTTGGACCCCATGTTGATGGTGGGCTCAGCAGAAGGAAATTCCACTGTTCTGTTGTCAATTCAATTGCAACAATTGTTGATACAACAAGTTGTGGCCAACCAGACCTCAAGTTAGGCTGGCCCCCCTACCCAAACATTGGATGTAGATAGTGTGTAGTTAGTGAGCCCTAAGGCCAACCAACATCCTGAATAAAAGAAGAAACAATAGAATAAGAAGGGTAAGGGGGAAAAAAAGGCTACTAACAATGTTGGCAGGAGAAAAACAGAGAAGAGAAAGTTGAAGTATCCGTGTAACCTTTGAATGAAAGACCACCCGACTCCTCTGTGCCCTTGACTTCTGGAAGCTTAGAAGATACTGGCACAACAACAACCTGCTGTGCTGATGAACCAATTTCCACATGGGAAAAACATGGCTCAAGCTTTGACATCCTCGAGCACAGAAGGGGGTAGTCAGGGACCCCCCGCGTGTACCAGTAACAACCTGACCACAAATGTTTACATGATGAAAGTCAAGGATAATATAGCGACCAAGGCCTGAGATTATGGAATGCCGAAATTTGTCGAAAAGGGAAAATAAGACATAAACCCATCGATTCCTCTCTATACTTTGAAGGCGGCGGGTGAAACAATGACTCACATACCAAAAGGTGCGTTTAAAAAAGATTTTGATAATCCGAATGCAAGGGAGGCCCAGAACTACTCTGTTGTGGAATATTTGGCACAAACTTCTTTCGCGATGTTTTCTTTGGAGGTCCGCCAAAGTTTCCCTTCGCAGAGAAAGGCTCAGATATCCTCCTTGGGTCAGCATAGACTTGTAACTCGGGAGTGATTGTTCTTGATCCAACCAACTTGAAACCTCATCTTCCTTACCATGTTGCATTTTAGATAGTAGTGGCTTACACCATAAAATATTTTACCTAGAATATATTCTATATTGTGTTTGATGAGGGTGCCTTGACTTGTGTGATGTCATTAGCGTGTTGGAAGGCCATTGGTGAACCTGGTTTGTCTCCATCACCTACATTTCTTATGATGTTAGATGGTTGATCGTTTAGACCACATGGAATCATTCCTTCTTTCCCCTTGTAGTCGGGAGGAAAAACCATGTGCGTTGAAGTTGAAGTGGTCGATGTGCCTCTCAACTACAACCTATTGTTAAGGAGGAGTTGGACTTATGCATTGCATGCAGTGGTTGCTACAATTTTTTGGGTCTTGTGTTTTCCGGACGAGGGATAGATTGTGACCATTGACTAGTTGTCTTTCTCCCATCTTGACCCTTCATCGGGGGCATCCACGGTCCCGATGATTGATAATCCTTAGCTCGACACCATTAACTTAGGGGTTGGTTTGTTTCCATCATTGATGGGTGCTTTTGATTACCCGCCACGTTCTGGCGATGTCAAGATTATATCAGCTGTCCCAGACCAGCCTAGGGATGAAATATTTCAAGTATCGTCATTTCGAACAACTTACTTTCACGATCTGTAGACTCTTCCTTCCCCATCAACTTCGATGGAAGGGACATGGAATCTTGGCATGGCCATTCCCTTGTCCACAACTGAATTTGCGTACAACATTTTCCAGCAAGCTTCGGCCGACCCCGATTCGACTCCTGCACAGGAGTTATATCCATTTCTCGGGCCTATTTGGGCTCAAGTTTCTCTTGCCACTACATATCCTTTAGACCTGGTATTTCCCTCTGATGAGGCGATTCTTGAGGCATTTATTGGTCCAGACAGACCCTGGGATTCTCTTCATCATAGATCTTACTTTCTTCCAGAGTTAAGGAGAATAAAGGCAGGAGAATTTGTTTCAACCGTGAATGGAGGTAGGTCTTGTCCTATTAATCCTCTGAATACATATGTAGTTTATGCCAAGGGTAGCATGGAGAGTATCGATGAAATGATTCCCATAGATATCTCTAGAAGTCGTGGTGTTTTGGAGAATATTTTCATCAGACCGGATTGCTCCCTTGAAGAGATTTGAATTTATATAGAGTTATTTAAGGAATTCCGTGACATTTTTTCTGGTCTTACAAGGAAATGCCAGGCATAGAGACAAGAGTTGTCGAACATGAAATAATGAATTATCCTAATGACAAGCCAGTCCAACAGAAGCTTCATTTGGTGAATCCTTGAAAAGCGACAACAATTAAGGCTGAAGTGGAGAAACTGCTTAAACCCAGTTTTATCTACCCTATGCAGTTGATTGGAATGGGTGTCAAACCCAATTCCTGTCAACAAGAAACATGTTACGATTCGTGTGTGCATGGAATTTTGTGACTTGAACAAGGCCTGTCTGAAAGATAATTTTCCCACCCCATTCGTCGATCAGATTGTCGATGAATGTGTATGCTGCGAGATATTTTCATTCATGGATGGTTTTTCGGGATATAACTAGATTTAGATCAAACCCGAGGACCAACATAAAACTGATTGTATTTGTCCTTGAGTCCCATTTTCATATCGTAAGATGCATTTTTTCCTGAAGAATGTTGGAGTCACTTTTCAGCGGGCCATGTCATTTTCTTTTCACAACCTTAGACATATAGTCAAGGCATATCTTGATGATATAACATCACGTGCTAGCAAGATATTTGATCATCCTTCTCACCTTCGACTAATCTTTGAACGATGTCGCTACTATCGGATTCGATTGAATCCCAACAAGTGCAGTTTCTACGTAATGTCATGTCAACTCTTAGGTTTCATTGTTTTGACAACAGGGATCATGGTCGATCCTATCAAGGTCGAGGCGATAGTTCAGTTGCCTCCCCTGTGCACAATACCACAACTTCATATATTATAGAGGAAAGTGAACTTTCTTCGATGTTTTGTCGTGAATTACACCAAGATCACAAAAGGGTTTATGCATATCTTGAAAAAGGGAGTCCCATTCTATTGGGACGAAGCCGCTCAATGCTCTTTTGAAGCATTGAAATCCCTTACATTTTCCCCTCTACTCCGACCCCCTAATTATAAAAAATATTTCTTGTTGTATTTGGCTGCTGCAAAGTCGACCATCAGCATGGTCTTGGTTAAATAGGATGATCTTCTCAAGGAGCATGTTATTAACTACCTTAGCCGAGGCCTGGTTGGGTCAGAACTCAACTATTTTCACGTTGAGAAGCTTTCTTTGGCAACAATGCATGTTGTCTAGTGGTTCTGTCATTACATTTTGCTTCCCAAGACCACTGTCATTGCCATTGTGAACCCTTTCCAATATGTGTTGACATGATGGGTCATTGGAAGAAAAATTAGTATATCGATTGTAATCCTCCAAGAATTTGACTTGGATTTTGTTTCTGCGAAATCCAAAAAGTCATTGGTCTTTGCCGAACTTATTTCATAACTTCCAGACGAGTCTAGTGATATCACTCCCGAAGAATTGCCTATCAAAGGAGATATTTTTCTAATCGCATCTTCAGACCCCTAGTATGGAGATATACTGGTCTATCTCTAGATTTTGAAGTGCCCCGCTTCTTCTTCCCGCGATGAGCATCGACAAATTCACCATGAAGAACGAAACTATCTCATACTCGATGACACTTTGAATCTTCAAGGTGTAGATTGAATTCTACATTGGTGCCTTATCCACGAAGAAGTAGAGCTTGTTCTGAATGACTGCCACACTCGAGCATTTTGTGGTCATTTTCCTGGGTAGGAAACAACCCAAAATATTCTACGTTTCAGTTACTTTTGGCCCTCATTAATCAAGGATTGCGTTGAGGTGGTCAAGAAATGCCACCTATGTCAGATATTCTCTTGGAAGATGCAGGCACATCCTGCTCCTATGTTTCCTGTCATTACTATTGGTCCTTTCACCAAGTGGGGGATTGACTTCACTACATGTCACCCGACTTCATCCAGGGGGCATCGTTACATCATCGTAGTGGTAGAATACTTCACAAAGTGGGTCGAGACCATGTCAATGTTTAACAATGATGGCAAAAAATTGTCTCTTTTCATTTTTAACCAAATAGTAGCAAGGTTTGACATCCCGAAGGAGATTTTCACTGACCATGGCACTCACTTCCAAAACAAAATGATGACCAAGTTAACATCAAAGCTTGGGTTTAGGAAAGAACATTCATCACCTTAATACCGAAAAGAGAATGGTCAGGTTGAAGCTGTGAATAAGTCTCTCAAGAATATTCTTCAGCGGACAATCATTTCTGCCAAGTCAAATTGGCATTTGATTTTGTACTCAATGTTGTGGTCCTACCGAACATATATAAAGACTGCCAATGGTTTTTCACCTTTTCAACTTGTATACGAGCTAGAAGCAGTCTTACCTATTGAATGTCATATGCCATCTTTAAAGTTGGAAATGGAATTACTTCCAGACACTTCACCTCTTGAGGAACACCTACTATATCTCGAGCAACTCGATGAGCAGTGTCGTAATGCAGCCTCGGCTAATGAGGCTCATAAGAAATGATTCAAGTGTCAGTACTATCAGTCTGTTCATCCTTGGATTTTCTCCGAAGGTGATCTTGTCCTGGTCTATGATCAATATAAATATCCCCTAGGGGCAGGAAAGTTCAAACCCATGTGGTTGAGACTGTTCATTGTGAAAGAGGTATTGAAGAAGAGTGCTTACCGTATGTTTTACTTTGAAGGAAATGTCTTGGTAGAGCCTAGAAATGGGATCTACCTCAAGAAGTATTACTCTTAG
The DNA here is from genome assembly GCA_032191745.1 of Picea mariana. Classification (NCBI taxonomy): domain Eukaryota; kingdom Viridiplantae; phylum Streptophyta; class Pinopsida; order Pinales; family Pinaceae; genus Picea; species Picea mariana. Next base: position 27,244 of record JASDQU011178818.1, read on the forward strand.
GTTGGTCACCTTGGTGACTTCTTGTACATATGTATATTTATTATACAATTGTTTGTCTTTTTGTTTTGTGGACGTGTAGTTATTTATATCTTGTTTTTCATTGTGGCTGTTAACACTCTGTAAATTTGTCCAGCTAAATAGACAAACGACATAGGTAATTGTTTCAACCAACTCTAGAGCTGAGGCACTAGCCTGCTCAACTCAGAGAGGGCTCTCTCGTGTTACTTGATACGTCTATGGAAATCAATGGCTAGAATTGGTTTGTTTTGGGGTTTTAATAAAGTTGTTGAAGAGATGAAGATGACCTTTGGGCTATGGGGTCAAGAATGTAGGTTGTATTTCCAAATCATGAAAACAATCAAGGGGAAAAGGCTAAATGAGGAAGTGACTTCTGAGTTTATTCTTGAAAATTTTAGATGGTATCAGAAGAAGAGAAACACACAACTATTATCAGAGCATTATAGTAATGAATTTTGAAATGGCTTAGAAGAGATGAACACAATCTAAATCGTCAAGCCGAGAGCATCGAATATTGAATTCTGGACTTTTAGTTTCTCAATTTAGACAGAAGAAAGAAAAATGAAAATACATAATACAAGGAATCACATACTATGAGAGAAACGAGACTCATAACACCACCAATTAGAATCTTTTCATAAAAAGTCCCAAAATCTACCTCTACACCCATGTATTCATTCCAGCCCCAGAGATTTATAAAGTTTTTTTGCACAGAGGGCAGACTCCTCCTTTCTCTCTTTCTATACTCGTGAGGCCAAGCATATATAGAGGAATTTCATATGGAATTTAAAACGTTCCGACTTCCTCATAATTCTAAAAACAGATACGAGTTATAAAAAGGAAGAATAGTTGTATTATTTAAAGGGACCATTAGTAATTGATCTGTCATATCAAGACTCCCTTCTCTTAAGCCGACATCTGTCCAAAACTATCTAAAATACACCAAAATTTTACCTGAGGATTCACCTCAGCTTGGCGATTTCTTCCTCCAGGGTACTCCACCAATTGGAATTTTCCCCGATGCTCTCTATCATCTTGGTTTTGGCCTCTGATTTCCTCCTTTTTCTCCTCTTCTTCTTTGTGGCTGGGTGGCAGATGTTGTCTGCGTGTTCATTTATGACAAGATCCCTTATAATGGTGTTTAATATTACTCCTGAATCTGTCTCAGTTTCAGGTTCAGTATGAAATTTAGTCGCTTGCATCTGCAAGAACCATCTTTCATTCTTACTTGTTGACCTGCCTGGTACCTTAGCTGAGAACCCAATTGCACCAGACGTCATTTGATGGATATTATCCATGATTTATGAACTTTGCAGAGACCTTGATTTGGCCACCCTTCAGGTTTACAGAATTCAGGAGCATAGTTCGAGCTTGTTTTTCTTACGCATAAGATGACAATTTCCCAGAATATGATAAAATGATTCATATATGAGATTTTGATGTTCTGTGTACTTTTCTCATGAATTAATGTCACAGTACCTTGGTGTTCCATGCTTCATCAATCCACTTCGAATGATGAGCCTCGAGTTAGTTATGCGGCGACGTCCTTTTGGTACGTCATCCGGGAAAGTACCTGGACCGATGATGTGAGGTGATCTGACCAACCGCCATCTTCCTCGCGAGCTATTGATATGAAATTTTGAAACATGTGACATCGAGGCCATAGGAAAAGTGGTTTCGGGCAATCCACCGTCTCCCCCTATGCGTGTGTAAGAGCACCATGCATTCCCCGTCGAAACCAGAGTAGTTTTCCCCTGTCTGCCTTCACGATGTTAAGTTCCGTGCTATTTGTTTGTCCGATGTAGGCTTCGACTGTAGATCTGAGATTCTTCAAGATTGACGACCCACTGATCTACTCCCTTCCCACTTTTTCTACATTCGTTCACACATTGAGAAATATTTCCAAGCTCCCTGAACTACCGTGCCTCTACTGTGGTATAGCGTCTCGCTAAACTTCAGAAGTTTTTAGATCCTGATAAAAATTGTTAGGGTGATAACATTGGCTCCAACTGGAGATGCTATCCTCCCAGTGAGGTAGAAAATAAATTGTAGACCCGGTGCCTGATCCATGGGGCTATTCCCCAAAACATGTGTGTGTCTTGCTCCTACCAAGCTCTGTGCAGTGCTTCCAACTGCATGGGGGACATCTGCATGCATTATTGAAAACTGACTGCATCTAGTGCTAGAAAACTCAAATTGGAAAAATGCTTGACCGAAGAGCTTATTTTCACATCCCTACCTACCCTAAAACTGCTGGGATGACCACTAGCTCAGGTGATGCTAAAGTGCCAATACAACCAATCAAGCAATTTCTTTCCTGATTTTCCTTTCACATTTTTCTCAAGCTAGTAGAAAAACGTAAAGGATGGCGGTTGAAAAAACAAACTGAATCCAAAATTTGAGCTTATGAATGAAGAAAATTCATCCTTCACTGAAGAATGTAATAGGATGGCCATTGGATCTTGAAAATCACAAAAAATCATTTCTCCCTGATGAGAAAAAAACGACAGTCAAGTATCTTTCATCAGTGTTAGTTGTTTTTGCTCTATTTCTTCACTTATGAGAACATCTTCGAATGAAATGGTGACGATAGGTTTGTCTTCTTGTCCATGCATATCAACAAAAATATTCATATATTCTTGAACATCTTCAAATATGATAGCCATATAATATGCACCAAGGTTTTCCTCTTGTTCATCAAACAACTTTGATGTGGTTTCATTAAATTTTTGGAAATTTGTTTGAGGACAACCACTTTGACTTTCCAGTGAATAAATAGAAATAAGTTCCTGCTCATGCACTACTTCACATTCCAGAGCTCCTGCGGATGGATCTTCAAAACCCTAATTTTCAAATGACTTGAATAAAACCACTGCCTCTTCATTGTCTTTCTATGTTTCTGATGGACAAATGGTATACATTGCTTCATCTATGTCATTTGTTTCTTTATTGCTGGAAACTTCCATAGATGCAATTTCAGAATCTTCATCCATGTCTATGTTTCTTAAAAATTTAACCATGATGTCATTCTCAAGGGAAGAGAAAATACTCTGAAACAACTTTTCACATTGAGAATCCATACTGATTTCGGGATGGAGAAAATGACCTTGAACAATACTTTATGGAGCAACTTCTTCTTCCTTTTCAGGTTGATAGCTAAACATAGACTGCAAATCTAAGATGACATGACCCTTTATGTGATTATCCATAGAATTATCATCACCACTCCTTTCATTCTTGGAGGATCCATGTCCTAAGATACTACAAATATTTTTCTTCAATAATTTGAAAGAAGCAAAACATAATGGTAGGGTTTTCCTACCTGATTTGAAACTGTCTTCAATTTCATTGCCAACATATGGTTGTATTTCAGCGCAAGCAATAGGGTCTCCAAGCACATGAAGAGAATGTTGCGACATCTTGTCATTCTGCTCCATTGATCTGGCATGGCTTTGCATAAGCACATATTCTTTTTCTTCGATGACGATTTTAGGATTTTCTTTCAGCAATTTGAAAGAAGAAAAGCATAGAGGTAAGGAATTCCCTTCAGCTGATTCAATACTTTCTTCTTTGTAATTGTGATATGCAGCCTGATTGCTTTCATTATACTGTTGAAAAGGAACATTTTCTGATAGAGAGCATGTGGTTGATTGTTCCAGGGGGTCAACATCGTAATCATCATATTCATCATATATAGGCACATCATTAACATATGCCATGTCATCTAACAAGAACAAACTTAGCACATCAACCTCTTCTTCAACAAGTTGCTTTTCACACTCATATTATTGACTATCTACAAATGAATACATAAAATGATCCGCCCTATGCTCATCATGGAATGGATGAACACCTCCTCTTTCGACAAGTGGGATGTAATTTTTTTCAAAATCATTAGCATTGGAAACTTCAAGAGGACCCATGGTATTGTCAATTCTATGCTCAAGATTCCAATCAACTGTTTTCTGTTCATTTTCACTTTCATGTCCTTGAACATTCAACTCCTCATTTTGGGTTTGTTTACATGCTTGTATGTTGTGTTGAATGTCCTGAGCATCACTAAACATTTGTTGTAAGGACCCAGGTCTTCTTTCCATCAGGAGGAAAGAAAAATCTAGATGAAGAGCAGTGGCATAATGGAGCATGACAACAACTTCATAGGGTTGAATTTCTTTGGACAAATTATAATAGATGCTAGAGAAATTTCTACTGAATACATAAATAGATTCATTGCTACGTCTTTTCAAGGCGTAAAACTCAGTGAGTTGCAGCTCTAAGGATTTCTCCTTGCCCCAAAGTTAAAAAAAAAAAACCTTCTTCAATTCCACCCATGAGTTGATGGTTTCTGGGTGTAAGTGTTTGAACTAGTGTTTGGTGTCTCCTTTAAAGGATTGAGAGAAAACTCTTATACACACATCGTCGTGGTCAATATTGAATAAATCCATAAAATGCTCAAACCCTTGAATGTGATTTTCAGCATATATGATACTCGATTCTCTGTCGAACACATGTAGGAACTCATAGTAATTTGAAGGGAAATCATGAAGAGTTTGGGGTAGCTTTAAGGGTATATATCTATGTCGGGCCTTAGGGGGTGTTGGGCCAAGAACAGTGGGAGAGACAATGGCCTGAGTCTCACAGGATTCATCAGCTTGGTCATTGTCATTGCGTGGCCTAGGTGAAACCTTTTTATCAGAACCAACAACAAGGCGAGGGTATGCATGTGCAATGTATAGAGGAGGAAATATAATTTTAAGTCTTTCATGATCATTATTAAGATACAATAGGTAAAAGAAAGTTCGTTTGACATTTTCAAGGAAGGTGCAGATGCAACTTAAAATGAAAAGTAAAATGCTTTGTAAGAGGTCCCATTTTGAGTACCTGTTTTCCCTCATGATGCCCTTCCTTGCCCCTATCAAGGGGTTTCATCTTCCAGTGAAGTTTCAGTCTCACGCTTGAAGTATTCAGAGCAGGTTTGCCTCTTAGAAATTCAATATTCTTTTATTAGTGGAGTCGCCTTCGAACCGAAGTGGAGTCACCCAAGAAGGAATATATCCAATGTGTGCCTAAGTGTCTGCCACTCTCAGACCCTAGAACTCAACTATGTCATTCTTCCTAGGGAAAAATTTTCAATTTCGTCCTCGACAACAATGCCAAAATGTTAGAACTTTGTAAATCTGTCTGTTTGAATAGACAAACGATAGAGGTAACTGTTTCAACCAACTTTAGAGCTAAGGCACTAGCTTGCTCAACTCAGAGAGGGCTCTCTCGTGTCACTTGATACATCTATGGAAATCTGTGGATAGAATTGGTTTGTTTTGGGGTTTTAATAAAGTTGTTGGGCTATGGGGTCAAGAATGTAGGATGTATTTCCAAATTATGAAAATAATCAAGAGGAAAAGGCTAAATGAGGAAGTGACTTATGAGTTTATTCTTGAAAATTTTAGATGGTATCAGAAGAAAAGAAACACACAACTATTATAAGAGAATTATAGTAATGAATTCTGAAATGGTTTAGAAGAGATGAACATAGTCTAAATCGTCAAGTTGAGAGCATCGAATAATGAATTCTGGACCTTTAGTTTCTCAATTTAGATAGAAGAAAGAAAAATGAAAATACAAAATAACAGGAATCACATACTATCAGAGAAAACGAGATTCATAACACCACTAATTAGAATCTTTTCATAAAAAGTCCCAAAATCTACCTCTACACCCATGTATTCATTCCATCCCCATAGATTTATAAAGTTTTTCTTCACAGAGGGCAGGCTTCTCCTTTCTCTCTTTCTATACTCGTGAGGCCAAGCATATATAGAGGAATTTCATATGGAATTTAAAACGTTCCGACTTCCTCATAATTCTAAAAACAGATACAAGTTACAAAAAGGAAGAACATTTGTATTATTTAAAGGGACCATTAGTAATTGATCTGTCATATCAGGACTCCCTTCTCTTAAGCCGACATCTATCCAAAACTATTTGAAATACACCAAAATTTTACCTGAGGATTCACCTCAGCTTGGCGATTTCCTCCTCCAGGGTACTCCACCAATCAGAATTTTCCCCGACACTCTCTATCATCTCAGTTTTGGCCTCTAATTTCCTCCTTTTTCTCCTCTTCTTCTTTGTGGCTAGGTGGAAGGTGTTGTCTACGTGTTCATTTATAACAAGATCCCTTATAATGGGGTTTAATCTTACTCCCAACTTTGTTTCAGTTTTAGTTTCGGTATGAAATTTAGTTACCTGCATCTGCAAGAACCATCTTTCATTCTTACTTATTGACCTGCCTGGTACCTTAGCTGAGAACCCAATTGCGCCAGACACCGTTTGATGGATATTATCCATGCTTTCCGAATTTCGCAGAGACCTTGATTTGGCCACCCTTTGGGTTTACAGAAATCAGGAGCACAGGCCGAGCTTGTTTTTCTTATGCATAAGATGACAATTTCCTAGAATAGGATAAAATGATTCATATATGAGATTTTGATGTTCTGTGTACTTTTCTCATGAATTACTGTCACAGTACCTTGGTGTGCCACGCTTCATCAATCCACTTCGAATGATGAGCCTCAAGTTATTTATGCGACGAAGTCCTTTTGGTACATCATCCGAGAAAGTACCTAGACCGGTGATGTGAAGTGATCTGACCAACCACCATCTTCCCCGCGAGCTATTGACGTGACGTTTTGAAAAACATGACATTGGGGCCATAGGAAAAATGGTTTCGAGCAATTCGTCATCTCCCCTGATGCGTGTGTAAGAGCACCACGCATTCACCATCGAAACCATAATAGTTTTCCCCAGTATGCCTTCACGATGTTAAGTTTTGTGCTATTTGTTTGTCCGATGTAGGCTTCAACCGTAGATCTGAGATTCTTCAAGATCGACGGCCTGCCGAGCTACTCCCTTCCCAATTCCACTACATTCATTCACACACCGTGGAATATAGACGAGCACCTTGAACTATCGTGCCTCTACTATGGTATAGCATCTCACTAAAATTCAGAATTTTTTATATCCCGATAAAAAAATTTAGGGTGATAATAGTGACAGATGCCAAGTGAATCAGAGGTGCATTTTGGGTTTGCGGACAACGCTAGCTGACACACTCGAAGGCTTTCTTCTATAGCTTGGGTGATTTTCACACCTGGAGGCTAGTTGCTATCTTCCAAAAGTATTTGTCTAGGTGACACTACAAATAATATCGTCGAGTACAACACAGTGATAGAGTTGCTTCATGATGCCTTGTCACATAGAATTTCACACCTCCAAGTCTACCTATATGCTCAACTGGATGTGCCTCAGTTAAATGGAGTTTACCGTGTTTACGATCCTTCTTTACACCAACATTTCCTTAGGGTATGTCTCTTGGAATGATACTTTGATTACATT